>SJYV01012131.1:73067-87978 GCA_006410875.1 Neotragus pygmaeus | reverse complement strand
GGGGGGGGGGAGGAAAAAAAGATTGTAAGGGAGGCTGCTGACGGACAGCGAGCATCAGGCACAAATCAGCGACAAGTTGAATTTTCCTAGACCACACTGCCCCCTTTCTTCTCGGCTCTCGCTGGGCTCCTGGAAAGCCCAAGTGTCTGGTTACAGGAGGCAATGGGTCTCCTTTTGCAACCATGGTGCGGATTCCTCGCATGCCTGCTTAAATCGCTGGCAGAATAAGGAATCAATATCCCCTTCTAATCACCTTTAGCTCTTCTAGGGCTTCTGAGAACCCACTTTGCGCTCTTCGCCGCTCCCCCCCGCCCTGCCAGGCTCCTCCATACAAAGCTTGCAGTCCTGTCATTTCTCACTTCCTTCCATATCTTGGAGACAAGCCTCTCTTCTAATATCCTCTCGCCCGCTCCCGCTCTCTGTTGTCCTGTGTCTCAGACCTGACTCCCAGCACCGGATGCACTAGGGCTTCTCTCTGACTACTAATAAGACCGAAAATACACCAGCAGGTCAGGGAGAAGGCCAGACATTGTATTATACAAATAAATAAAAAAACAAAACAAAACCAAAAAGAACCCAAAAAACAAACAAAAAAAACCCCTCATCCCTGCTAGATCCAGAGATCAGGTATCACATTTTCTAAAAGAGAAAAAAAACGGGGCGTGGAGAGGAGCAGTGAAGAGAAGAGACCACAGTGCAGTTCTCTGCCTAATTGTTCAACATCCCCTGGGCATTTAAAACACGTATGCGTGTGACTGCAGGTGATGTACTTGGTGAATCTTGGTGGGTTTTCTTTACGGACAGAAAGTCAACAATGCCCAAGGACGTCTTTGAAATTGATATCTAGAGGGATAAAAGAGCAGTGATTCAAATCTGTATTTAAAGTATACCCTCCATTAAGGCATGTGATGACTACAATGCTGAAAATCTCTTTCTTTTCAATGGCTTTGCTTTACACTGACTCTGTTTGTCATGTGTACTAATTTCCCACTTAAGTTCATTTCCAAATCCAAGGGAACGTATCAATGACTGTAGCTCCTGACCCTCTGCTTCCACTGCAGACATCTTTCCTTACTCCTGGAGCATTTCTCCTCAAATGTCCATCAGATCCATACACACTTCATTGATCAGCTGACAGTCCCTTGATCATGAGAAATAATCATTCAGATGACAGAAAAAAAAGTGGCACAAGAAGAAAATGAAAGACATGCTGAATTGACGAAGGGAGCATCTCCTATCATTTTTGTTGGCACACATCTTAAAAGCTCAGCTACCCAAGAATCCTGTAAAGCAGGTGTCCCTTGAAAATTAGGGTCTCTACCTATCTGAACACACAGTGGATATGTTGCCACCTTCACCCAATTTTTGTGGCTAGAATCATGCAGACAACAGGCAGTGCTGTGTTGAATATAATGCCAGGCTCTGTAAAGACTTAGGAAGGGAGGGAGGTAGCTGATGATGCAGGTTTCTTCCAAGTTGATGTTTTTAAAAGGTGGTTTCTTTGTGCTCAACTCAAGATATTGTGCTTTGTCTCTGACTGTGAGACCTGCGGAAGCACAGATGGATGCCAAGGAAAAGAAGAAAAAGCACAAACAAGAAGAAGATGCAGAGAGAGGAAGAAGGGAGAGGAGGAGAGAGGAAAGCAGAACAAATCAAGGCAAAAAGGGAAAGTCCTACAATCATAGTGCTGGGTTTCCCTTTTTTTTTTTTTTTTGTCATTACTGGGAAGGAGAAAGAGATGGCTGGCAGGGATTGGAGACTGGGTTAGAATCTTTTTCAGATTTGGCTAATAGGATGTTTGCACTACACTGATGCAGAAAAAGAAACATGCTAGAATAATCATAAAGGGTGGAGCTGTCAAAAAAAAAATCTTTGACTCACTGGGTGCCTCCCTGTAACACCAACATGAATCATTCCTAAGGAGAATCATCAATTGTCTTAGTGTCCTCATATATGAAGTCCAGATTATGGGAATCACGATTGTGATCATCTTCACGAAGGAAAGGTAGACAGAGAATGACATTTCCTGAGCTTCTCCAAAACCTCTGTATATTTGCAGCAATGGCTCAGCATGATTTTCACACACTGAGCTAATCTATCCCCGTCTGTATTCACTCTGTTTACCAAGATACACAAATATGTAACTTACAAAAGTTTTGCTATGAACACATCATTTTCTCTATACAACTCAGCGATGTCTTTAGAGGATACTTATTTCAAGCAGTTAACACCTGACCCCAATTTCTGTGGGTAATTAGTGAGCTAGATAACCACACAAAGTGGGTAATTATTTAGTACCCAAGGGTACGCTAGAAGTGGGTAGTGGTTTTGTTAACAAAAGCACATCTCTAATTATTGTATCTATGATGGGTGTCTCAAAAATATCAGTTACTGTATCAAGTGAACCATGATAAATAAGTGAACTATTTTGCTGTCCTTAGCATATGTATGTGTGCGTGTGTGTGTGCGTGCATGAGCACGTGTGTGTGTGTATTCTATTATGGTTAATAATATTTACCACTCCTGGATGGGGTATTGTGAAGATTAATTAGTAACATCTGTAAGACTCTCAGAGATGCAATGTGCTAAGGAACTTCTAAATACAGTATTATTATTGCTCTTACTATGTTGATGAATAATCCCAGGATGGAAGAAGCTAAGGGAGTTGATTTCAGTTGGATTGAAAATTTGCTGAGATCACAAACATGATGAGTTTGATCACGGGGAGTGGTCTCTGACCTGATGGAGCACAACACAGGCAGTAAGGAAAAAGAAAGGTGGATGCCGTTTCACTGACAGTCTTAGGAAGAATCGGAGGAGCCAGGGTGGGAGGGGAGGAGCAGGAGGCAGGAGTCACAGATGGGCCGGGAAGGAAGCTGAATCAGGCGGACCACACCCTCATTCCAAACTCGGTCTGTGCTTCCCTTTGATGAGCAGCAAATAGGCACAAAAATCCCCAAAGAAGACATCCATGCCAGTCCTGGGACAAATTCATCATCATTACAATCAATCAGCCAGCTATGTAGTGTTTCTTCTAGGGAAAAATCATCAGTACAAATCATTTTCACAAATGCAGATACATTTCCAAATATTACAGTATTGTGAACAGGCACACAGAGATCAACTTTAGATATCTTTAACCCAGGCTACGAGCAGCAACGGAGAAGCACTTTCTAATGCAATTGCTTTTATGAATCACCCGCAGGATGGGAAGGGGATATTATTAATTTCTGCAGAGGAAGAAAGAAAAAAAGAGAGAGGGGAGAGAAAAAGAAGAAAAGAAAAGCCCATTGCTTTCAGGGACCCTAAATCTGGAGAGCAATCAAACATTGAAAACAGGCAACAACAAGAACTTACTGCTTCTTTCTCTGTAAACGTCCATCACTTTGCCCCGTGTCTGGCTGAGGCAGGACAGAGAAGAGGCCTCTGGGATCCAAATCTTCAAGTAGGCTCACCACATTTTTTCTTTCAAAGCAAGGTTGTCTTGGGGATTAACCCTAGGAGTCTGGGAGAGGTGAAGCATGTTGGGAGGATGACGGGAAATATACAAGGATATTGTGTTCAGCCCAGTTTACCGCCTCCAGGGAATAGGAAGGGGAAAGGGCCCCATGAGTCGGCCAACAGGTACCACTGCTGAAATCTCTGCTTGGACGGCCTCCGGGACACGTGTTCATGCTCTGATTGGAGGCCAGCGGTGTGATGAGCACACTGTAAGAGTTTGGGAGCAGAGGGAAAATTTCTCCAGAAGCTACCCAACCCAGGCTTCTGACCTGAAACCCAGTATTTGTCACCCCCTCTCTGAACTCAGAACTACAAAGGCGGCCTGGCATTCTCCAACCCGCCCAGCTCCTTTCAAACCCACAGACTGTGCCAGACTGGCCCCACCTCCCACTGCAGCAAATTCTGTATCCCTGCTCCATGCTGCGTTGTAGGGAGCCAGACTTCTGCTTTGTCTTACCTGGCCTTCCCCTCTGCCACTGCCCCTGGCTCTCAGTTCCTGGCATGGTTTCACAAGCCCAAATAGTTGCTTTCCCTCTCCCCCATCATCATTTTAAGCACGTCTAGTTTTCCACTCCTCAGAGTTTTAGGTCTCAAATCCTTTTACGTCTTACAACTTTTCTTCATCTCTAGCCACCACCATCTCCTTTCTTTGACCTCTCTCACTCTCTTGTTAGACTTTTTTTTTTTTTTGCCATATCAAAATATAGTCCTATCTCACGTCTCAGACTGAAAACTCAAACTGCAAGTCCACTGCTGGCATGTCCATCAACCTGGTCTTTCCCACCCACATTAACATAGACAGCAAGCCAATGCATCTCAGGGCACTTTTTTAATAGCTCACCTAAAAGCAGATGAAGCCAGCAGAGAATAGGGTGTGAGTGTATGTGTGTGTTAACTCATCTAACTGCATGAATGCAGCAAGAAAAGGCCTGAGGTACATGGGTGGAAGAAAGAACAGAGGAAAGGATTCTCATGTATTTATGATATTTAGGACAAAAGCAACAAAAGCTAATTGTTACAAGAACTTATACTTTAAAACTATATTTTTATGTATGTGTGTGACACACACGCACAAAGTGCCTCCACACATCACAGTATCCTAAGATCATCTGATCACCTGGAAGGGCGTTTACTATCCTGTGAACAGTGACAGCAAGGTGCCGCGTGGTCCTACAGCTGAAAGTTGAACACGGAATCCTTCCGGGATGACCCTGAGCGGGGGGATAAAACCCTGCACGTCTCCTGCTCCCTCCACGCTTGTGTGGGCTGGAGGCTAAGAGAGGTGGCACCTCTCCCTTGCTTCCACCATGATTTAAGCTTATTGTTGATCTCTGATGCTCAAAATACCAGTGCTGTTAACCTTACTACTTGGGTGCTTTTTGGTACACTGTTACACTTATGCTCTCTGTGATTCCTTTAAGCTATTATTGGAGCTCTTTGGCGAGCTAGACGGATATAGATAACTAATATCTCATTTAATCCTCAGAGCAGCCTTGAAAGCCATCATCAGTGTTTTACAGATGAGGTTTGGAATAGTTAGAATTGTCCCGCTCACGGGTGTCACTGCTAGGATTTGAACACAGGTCTAACTCCATAAGTATGATCGTTCCCTTTTTATCAGTATACTCTTCTTGCCTTGCTCAGTATAAATGACACTTTGTATAGGTAATCATCTCAAATTAGTCTAGTTCCTATGTATTATGCATGGCATACTCTATACTTTATATTAGCATTTATTTATTTTTTTCACTTAGCTCATTTTATCTAATAACATATATTGAGTGCTTGACTATATGTCAGGCCCTGTGCTGGGCAGTGTGATCTCCCTAGCCAGAGGACAGAAGACACTGCTGTGGTAATGGCTCTGCCTAAATAAATACTCTGCTATCTTTACCTCCAGAGACACAGGTGAATGAAGATGGGGCTGTGACAAGGCCACGGCTGTATTCCCAGTACACAGCACCTGGCACGTCGCAGGAGCTCAACAAGTAGGTTTTAAATGAACTTTTACACTCGCATAAATGGAATTTGTTAAACCCTTTTATTTTGTATTGGGGTATAGCTGATGAACAATGTTGTGATAGTTTCAGGTGAATAGTGAAAGGACTCAGCCATACATACACATGTATCCATTCTCCCCCAGTAAATGCAGTTTTGATCATAACTTTTGGAGAGATCTGGATTCATGTCTAAATAGCCTTGGGAATAATGCTTAGTAAAATGCCACATAAAAGTAGCATTTAATTAATGGTGAATAGCACTCTTTTTATCCATAATGATCCTCTGACAGAGCTGCCCTCTATACCCATATTTGTGTTTCTGAAAAAGAACAAATTGATCTATTTCACCTATTCTGAAAGTTCCAAAGGTGTGCTGTTGGAAGCCAGATGAATTTCATCTGAAATCTCACTTCTCTGGGAATTAGGAGGTAATGTCAAGTGATAAAGCATCCAGGATGATGTGGTCGTGAAGGACTATTCTGAGCTACACACAGGGAGAGAGATCTCTCACACTTTAGAGGGTGTGGGTGAGTCCAGGTCTGAGATCAGCAACTCAGCTGAGATGCCCTCATTTCAGAAAGAGAGGCTGAGAAGGTAGAAATGCTCCATGACTCTTTGACCTAAAGCCTCCAGGGTTTCATAGTATGTCTTCTGGCTAAAAGATTGGACAATTCCTTTTTTTGCCTAAGGAAAGACTATTTAAGTACGTGTAAGTGGTGCCCCAGGGAGGCTAGCTTCTCTGCTGGTCTTCATCTGAGGAATCCCTGTCTCTGAACAGAGGGCAAGGGGCACAGGAGAGCATTCAGTCTGTCCTCTGACAACCATCCATGCACATTCAGAGCTTAGACACCACTGAATCGGGTTACAACTATGTACTATCTTCACTAAGCTGGAGTAATTTCCACTATATTAACCTGGAACACAGTTTCTAAAGATGTACCCTTGGGGGTGGGTGGCATCTCTCATGGGAGAACCAGATGGATAACACAGTCCATCTGTGTGCTTTAGGTATGAACTATCTAACTTCTGTTGGCAAGAGTTGCTCATCAATTGACAAAAACACTCCTACTATTCTTCCGAGGATGATGAGGAAGAGGAAGCTTAGTTATGTGCTGTTTGGTTAGCAATGCCCGTGTCCAAAAGCAAAGAAAATTTGAACCAGTAGGGAGCAGTGTCTGGTACCGGGATTCTATATGTCAAGTGGTTTTAAAAGGAGTTATCTGGTGGATTTTATACCTCAAACTCACATCAGCTCCAGGTGTCTCAGGCTGAGTAATGTCACTAAATATGTGGCCCACTGGAAAGTTGTGTTTTTTTTTTGCTTTCCTTTAACCTTTTAGGATATTCGGGGAAATCAATGGTAAGATACTGATTCAGTGTATATATTTAATAATACTGTCTGGTGTATGTGTGTGTGTGTGTGCACGCTCACTCAGTTGTGTCCGACTCTCTGTGACCCCATGGACTGTAGCCTACCAAGCTCCTCTGTCCATGGGATTTCCTGAGCAAGAATACTGGAGTGGGTTGTCATTTCCTTCTCCAGGGGATCTTCCCGACCCAGGGTTTGAACTCACGTCTTCTGCATTGGTAGGTGGATTTATTATCACTGAGCCACCTGGGAAGCCCAATATTGTTTGATATGAATCTATAAAATAAGCTTGTTGCCTCCTCATTGGGTGAGTTCTGAAAGACAGAACTCTGAAGGACATTTCCTGGTTTCTAGCCTTAACTCCATAGAAGAGCTGGAGTTTATCTGATCGACCCTCGTGGACTCTGAGGTTCTCTGAAACATAACCTACTGTCCATTAACTTACTGCCTAATTCTACCAATTTGAGGAAGTAGGTTTCACTGGCCTTTTGGGTCCAAGAAAGTAAAAGGAAAAATCTTTCATTCCTGTATACTAATGGGTAAACTGAGCGAGAAAGGGAGAGGAAGAGGATGAGGATCCAGGCCCTTCTAAAAGGCCAGAACCCTACTACCTGTGCGCTGAGAGAACTGAACCTGATGTTATAAATATCATTACTCTTGGCCGCTGTGTGTCAACTAAGAGCCAAGTTTTATTTCAGTCTAGGTCCCTGGTATTCAGTCATTAGGTTTAGGCTGGCAAGCAGTGAGGCATCTCTACCCACTGAGATCTGGGAAGATTAAGGCTATTAGGTTGAGAGTCCAGAGATGATGAGCAATGGTACAGGCTAGGGACTCAGTCTCAAGTGTGCATATTTTTTGAAATTGCTACAGAGTGTGGAGGTTGTACTTACCTTACATTTAGTCCTATTGATGCTACTGTCCCTAAAGGCATCTTTGCTGATCAAAGTCATGCTCTTTAGAAGACGGGGCCCCTTTTACTGCGTTCTCCATCTCTGGATCTCTGAGCACTTTGCAATGTTCTATTGATAGACTGTACTGTTCGGTACTTTCTCCATATAAAGGAGAAAGAGGTATCCATCCAGGGCAATGACCCATTATCAAGAAGAGATTGAGGGACTCCCCTGGTGGTCCAGTGGCTAAGACTGTGCACTCCCAGTGCAGGGGGCCTGGGTTCAATCCCTGGTCAGGGAACTAGATCCCACATGCTGCAACTAACAGTTTACATGCCACACCTGTAAGATTCCACATGCCACAACTAAGACCCCGGGCAGCCAAACAAATAAATGAATATTAAAAAAGAGAATGAATTACAGTTCAGATTTTAGGGTTTCCAGTCAAGTTCCTAACATTTTCTCTCACTTTTCCATTAAGGGTCATAAACTTAAGACGTAACTCCTTCAACCTCAGACTTTTGGGATTTTTTAAATGTTTACTTTCTACAGGGTTAGGACAAGGAAGCAGGGAAGCAAACATCCTCATGTCCTTATTCCTGTTCCATAGGTGGGAACCAAGGCTGTTCATGGCTAAGTATATTTCCCCAAGAAGGATTCTTGGAGCACCAAGAAGAGAATCTCGATCTCTGAACCCAGCTGCTGTGGGGAAAGATGAACTAGTATGCATGAACTGCCTCAGGTTCATCCAGACTGAGTCTGCTGTAAATCGAAAGTGTCGTTAAGAATGATCATGCTCTGGTACTGATGAACATATCTGCAGGGCAGCAGTGGAGATGCAGAGATAGAGAACAGATCTGTGGACACAGCGGGGCGAAGGAGACGGCGGGGCAAAGAGAGAAGCATGGAAGCACACACACCACCATATGTAAGAACAGTTTGCCAGTGAGTTTTCTGTATGACTCAGGGAGCTCAAGCCAGGGCTCTGTGACAACACAGAGGGGTGAGATGGGGTGGGAGGGGAGAGGGAGGGTCAAGAGGGAGAGGATGCATGGACACCTATGGCTGACTCACGCTGATGTATGGCAGAAACCAACACAGTACTGTAAAGCAACTATCCTTCCGTTAAAAATAATTAAAAACACAAGAAACGCACAAAAGTATTATCATGCTCTGCACACCGTGGTTTCCCCCGTTATTAACTAACAACAGAGCAGCTGGGAAGAGCTTCCAAAAAGATACGGTTGTATCTACTTGAGCATTTGTAAAATAGATGAGTTCCAAAAGTGCTGAGCATGCGGAATTAGAAAAATTAAAACAAAGAAACATTTTCAAACATGTTTTTTGGGACTGAGGTGCAGCACAGTATCAGAATTCCTGCAGAGATGAAAGCAGAGAGCAAAGGATTGGGAGCGCTCTGGGGAGAAGCCGAGGAGTATTTTAAGGGTAGAAGCTGCTGCCTCCGAGATTTTATATTTGCCACGTTTGACACTTCTCAAGGAGTCTCTCCATGCTGCAGTGAGCAATGACACGAGGGCCACAGAGAATTATGTTTTAGGGAGCCGGGCTCGTCGCCGGCGGTCTGATGCTTTGCCCTCCAGGAATGCCGGACGGTGCTCTCCAATGCTGGCCAGCCTGGAGCAACCCAACTACAATTTGAGGCCAACGTGCATTCCCACACTAGAGGAGGTTGGGTAAATTCTTTCAGCATTCTTAGGTCTTTGAAGATTCACCATGATAATCTGACTTTCTACCCCCATTCTTCTGGACTATTCAGTTTATGGACTTCTGGGTCTATATGCTCAAGTCTGCAAGGGGTTCACCAGCATGCATGCCGATTCTGATTCTACTGTGCTTAGAACTGTGCCTGCCATGTAATGGGTGCTTTACATTCTGTACATTTTTAGGAATTTAACCTCATCTCAAACTACCGCACAATTGTACTCATCTCACATGCTAGTAAAGTAAGACTCAAAATTCTCCAAGCCAGGCTTCAACAATACGTGAACTATGAAATCCCTGATAATCAAGCTGGTTTTAGAAAAGGCAGAGGAACCAGAGATCAAATTGCCAACATCTGCTGGATCATCGNTTTTTTTTTTTTTTTTAAGGCAGAGAAAACAGATCAGATAACTAAAGTAAGGGAAGAAATACTGGGTGGACATATCTTCCTTCCAACTCATCTACATATATACTGATACATGTGTATCTCTGGGCCCTGGTGACTGTTTTTCATCGTGTCTTAAGAAATGAGTGAAGGATCAGGAAGCAGCTTGGTTCAGACAATTCATGGAGAACAAGCCAAATAAGACCGAAGCAGACCTGAAGATGGGCGGAGCAGTGGGGTGGGCAGGGGGTGCGGGGAGAGGGTCTGACATATTCCTCCTCCTCTTCTTCTACTGAAAACAAGGAAGACATTAGTCTGGAAAATACCACTGCACAGAATGAGCCTTTCTGTGCTGATGAGAAAGGAGAATGAATATGCTGTCTGCTGTCTTCCTTGTCTCCTTTGGATGACTTCAGTCTCTCTTTCCTCAGAAGCCCCCAGCACTGCAAGCAAGTCTTATTTAGGACCTGTTGCACTGTGACTGTGCTGAAGACTGTGTATCTAGCCCATTGCACCATGACATATCACAGGCAGACCCTCAGGAATGTTGAATATAAAATGAGGAAAGTCGACTGGAAGATAAAATGTAAGACCAACAGGATAAAGGGCAAATGCAACCTCATCCAAAATAAACATAGAAAGGCACGAGTTCAGTTGGATCCAGATTCTGGACTGGGTCTTATGGGGCAAGAAGGGGCAAGAAGAGGCTCTGACAACCCTGAGTTCTTCATCCTTTATGAGAATGTTACAACCCTGATGGCCAGAATGTGCACAGAGTTCGAATCTGACCCTGGGGAAAATCAAAGACTTATACACCCTGGTCTAATCTGCTTTCTAGAACATTAAGTTCTATTTCTGGTTTACAGTGATCCTGAGACACATGAATCAATGGAAAGAACATAGCAATGAAAGTTAAAGAGACACAAGTTCTCTGCTAATCTCTGGACAAGATATTTTACCTCTCAGATCTTTAGTTCCCACAACTATAAAATGAGAGGATTAGATTAGGTGAATTCCTAAATTCCCTCGAGGAAAATTCCAGAATTGTCCTGTCCCTCTCTGGTTAGATTCTATTATGTACAAGAACAGTTTCTTAGCAGTTATGATATACATGGGATTTAGAAAATAAAGACAGTATCTTAGGTGATGTTAAAAACAACTTAGAGACTGAATATACAAGAGAAGAAAGAAGCTCAGAATCAGTATGGAGGGTTTCACCACATTAGGGTAGGTCACTAAAAGTATCATTAACTTGTCTTCAAAATCTCCTGATCACTGAGTAGAACAAGAAATTTTGACAAGACTCTTGGGCAGCAAATCAGCATGTTGCTGGGAAGGGGCAAGAATCAGTATCCACTCCATTTCATAATCAAAGAAACTGAAGTTCAGGAAGGATGGATAACTCACTCGAGATCACACTGTGAAGGTAGAGTCAGGTCTGACTCCCAGGTATCCTGTCTCCCAAGCAACTACACTGTTCCCAGTCTGGCCACAAAGACACCACCACTGCTTTGATAAGCATGGGGCCATGGCGTCCCAGCCCAGCAGTTGGCGTCCCAACTGTCTCCTGGCCATCTTGACTTCCAGGCTAAAATCACACCTGCTAAAAATGTCTGTAATGTGATCAAAAGAGAAAATGACCACATGAATGACACAGAGACTCTTCAGAAGATTTCCTGTAGTCACAGACATGTCCACTTGCCTAGGGTCAGGAACTCTGGTTCTCATTCCCTTTTCTTTCTCTTTAGGCTCTTGTAACCATCTGCCTTCTTTTGGAGTCAAAAGTCTTATAAAGGAAACTTATAAAGTGTAAAATTATCTAAATCAAAATATATAAAATATGATGAGAAGAATTTTTGTCTGGTATTACTATTTATCTAAAGAAATTACTCTTACCTACTTTTAAAATATGTGTGTATACACATTCACACACAGTTTAGTAAAATGTACGTGCATGCATGCTAAATTGCTTCAGTCGTGTCTGACTCTTTTCATCCCCATGGACTATATATAGCCCACCAGGCTCCTCTGTCTGTAGGATTTACTAGGCAAGAATACTGGCGTAGGTTGCCATGCTAGAGTGGGATTTTCCTGACCCAGGGATCAAACCCACGTCTCTTACATCTCCTGCATTGGCAGGTGGGTTCTTTACTACTAGCACCACCTGGGAAGCCCGGTAAAATGTATATAATAGTATAAATACAAACATAAACCATTCTTATAAAATTATATCTATATATATTTCTATATCTATATATATATACACACACATGTATGGGCTACCCTGGTGATCAGTGATAGAGAACTTGCCTACCAATCCAGGAGACATGGGTTTGATCCCTGGGTTGGGAAGATCCCCTGGAGAAGGAAATGGCAACCCACTCCAGTNACACACATGTATGGGCTACCCTGGTGATCAGTGATAGAGAACTTGCCTACCAATCCAGGAGACATGGGTTTGATCCCTGGGTTGGGAAGATCCCCTGGAGAAGGAAATGGCAACCCACTCCAGTATTCTTGCTTAGGAAATCCCATGGATAGCACCTGGCAGGCTACATTCCATGGGGTCACAAAGAGTTGGACATGACTTAGCAACTAAATAACATATACATACACACATACATACACACACATGTATATACATCAATATACATATTTATTTTCTTCAGTCTAGCAGGGAAATCTGGTTCAAAATCAACTCATTATCTCCTTGGACTTGATATATAGCCAAGCAAGCCATTCTCGATTAACACGGCTCCCTCCTGGGAAAGGTCACAGAATAGCTTTATTGATTTCCCTTTATCCTTCTCCACATTTCTCTCTTGAAATGTTGTCTTAACTCTTAAAAGTAAAATCAAGGAGAAAATTAATATAAAGAGATCCATTTCTTTAAGAGCATCTTGATTTTCTTATATTCTTATTTAAAAAAAAAAAAACTTTTTTTTTTTTTAAAGAAGAGGCTACTTGTGTGGGTTATCTGTGTAGTAAAGACAAGATGTGGTGATATATTTCCCAAGATTTTAAGGCAACAGATTTCTTTACATTGAAACCTGTGTTTTATACACAATGCTGGACTCGGTTTTACACAAACTTCTTCTTCTCATTCCCTTCTGACTTGGCCAGTTATCTCTCAAAACTGCCAAGACTCTCTGGCAAACAGTCCCTCCCACGTTTCCAAGAGCATACCCAATACATCGGACTATAGGGAATGTTTATTTCTCATCATACTGTCTTGCCACAAGAGATCCCAACAAGATTGTTAGATACACACAGAAAATTCTTTACTTAAAAAGACTGTGGATCATTGATTAAATTTAGCAGTTTCTCTGATGCAGTTTTAGGAATGTAAAGAGGAATTTCTCTAGGCATAACCTTTCATCCTCAATCTTTCAAGATTATTGGGGAAGGATAATTAAGAGCCAGCCTCTTATTCTCTTTTCAGAGTCTGAACTGCTCTATGTCCTGATTCTGACTATAGGATGAGTGTGGGGTCAACGTAGTGGAAAGAAACAGAGAAGAGGGACGCTTTATGTGAATAAAGATACCTAGTGAAATGAGTGGATTGTGAAAATAAATCTAGCTAGGAAAAAGACACAGAGAACAGACTTGTGGTTGCCAAAGGGGATGTGGTGGGGAAAGGATGGACTGGGAGTTTGGGGTTAGCAGATGGATGGATAAACAACAAGGTCCTACTGTACAGCATGGAAGACCATATTCAATATCCTGAGATAAACCATAATGTAAAAGAACATACAAAAGAATATATAAATCACCTTGCTGTACAGTAGAAATTAACACAACATTGTAAATCAACTATATTTTAATTTTTTAATTAAAAGCTTATGAAATTAAACTACCACTCAGAAATTTGAGAAAAGTGCGGAAAGAAGATGAAAGCCTGGTGACTAAGAAAGGTTAAAATGATGGCAGTGTTGAGTGCACAATTTAGTAGACAGATTATCAACAACGTGACAAATAATTGCTTCCAATATACAAATGAAATACACTCAAAACCTCAAAAGGACAGTGATGCTCTTTGTGGCCCTGAGGTTTAATCACAGGGCTGTTTCTTCTTTTTTTTTCTTTAGTAAAATACTTCTATTTTCCATGAACTTGCCAGCTTAGTTTTAATTAAATGCCATTTTGCTTTTGATTAACCAGTTTATCTTCTTTTCATTTTCTTGTTGTTTTGCACAGTATGAATTAAAGACAGTGATTTGAAAGTATTATGGGTAAAAGAGGGTAGAAAAACATGCCAAGAATTGGGTCATCTTGATGAAAATAAGTTCACTTCTGGGTTGTGCAGGATGAAGAATGGGGAAAATGTGTCCTAATACTTTGCTGCATCTGTCCCAACTCATTCCTTTCATAGGACCTCAGCAGCAGAATTACACAACAATGCATTTTGCATCCTAGTTTAATAGAAAAGTCTCTGGAGGACATTTCTAAGAACAGCCCTCTCAGGCAAAGGAGCCAAGACTGAATGCTGGAAGAGGAAACACTGGTTTCCTTCAGCAATATAGATTATTTGCCGAAACTGGCAACAGTATTCCAGTTTCAGGCAAGAGGGTCCCTTCTGCCTCTGGATAAAGAGAACAGTAGGAATTAATTTTCTCTTCTTACTTCACTCTGTGTAACAGACTCTAGGTCCATCCATGTTCTCTACAAATGACCTAATTTCATTCCTTTTTACCTGAGTAGTATTCCATTGTATATATGTACCACATCTTCTTTATCCATTCATTTGTCTGTTAAACAGAGTGAAGCAAATCAGAAAGAGAAAAACAAATATCATATATTAACACATGATGTGGAATCTAGAAAAATGGTACAGATGAGTCTATTTGCAGGGAAGGAACAGAGATGCATTCATAGAGAACAGATGTGTGGGCCCAGGGCAAGGGAAGAGGGTGCAATGAATTGGGAGATTGGGATTAACATATGTGCACGGCCATGTGTAGAATGGATGGCTAGTGGGAACCTGCTGTCAGACACAGGGAGCTCAGGTCAGTGCTCGGTGGTGGCCTAGGAGGGAGGGATGGTG
>SJYV01012131.1:60581-73000 GCA_006410875.1 Neotragus pygmaeus | reverse complement strand
TGAGAGGGAAGGGAGTCATGGATACACGTAGCTGGTTCACTTTACTGCACAATATTGTAAAGCAACCATACCCCAATAAAAAAGAGAGAGAAAGAGAACTACCGAAGTTGGTCCTATCCAAACAGTGCAGAGCACATGCTCAGTTTCTGAAAGGTCTTTCCTGGGCTTCTATAGCACCGAGATGGAATACAACAAATTTACCACAACTTGAAGCTGCTATGTTAGAAAGCTCAGAATCTGACATCCACCCATTCATTCATTCTGTTCATTCAGCAAGGCACTTAGGTGCAGCAAGGATCTTAGAAGGCACTCTGCTACAGACTGCTTTGTCTAAGCATAGTGCTAGGTGGAAGGGAAAAGATGGTTACATTCTGCCCTTCTTTTCTTCCCAACTCCTGTGCTGTGCTGTGCTGAGTTGCTCAGTTGTGTCCAGCTCTTTGTGATGCTATGGACTGTAGCCTACCAGGCTCCTCTGTCCATGGGGATTCTCCAGGCAAGAATACTGGAATGGGCTGCCATTTCCTTCTCCAGGGGATCTTCCCAACCCAGGAATTGAACCCACATCTCCCATGTCTCCTGCACTGCAAGTGGATTCTTTACTCACTGAGCCATCAGGGAAGCCCTCCCAACTCCTATTCTTCCTATATTTGCCTTGATTTCAACTGCCTACTCAAATATTTCCAAAGAAAACTGCTTCCAAGGGGTCATGTATTTATGCTGTTTTCTCCTCTCTTACCTCCGTGTGGAATATCAAATGACCTGGGTTTTGCATGGTAAACATGATTAATTAACGACAAGTCTCAACAACATCCTCCTCCCAACAAGTTTGAAGCTCACACCACAAAGAAGCCATATCTACTACCTGAAAGTGAGAAAGATCCTCAGGTTGATCTCTGACATTTAAAGGGCAAGGATACTTTTTAGATTTTTTTTTTTCTGTATCCTAATATGAACAGCTCTGAGAATATTTGCTATACTTTTTAGTCAGAAAGAACCTAGAGCTGTGGGTGCTTAAGGGAAACATTCCAACCAAGACTAGAATTTAAACAGAGAGAATTGATCCAGCTCCCTTTTCTGGTGCTTGTAATACATGCAAGTATCACCCACACCACGAGAGACCACAGCGAATGGTCAGTGTGAATTGTTAAGCGGTCACCTCAGTGAGGCATTGCAAGCAGTTTCTCTGGGGAAGCAGCAAGTTCCTGATCACAGTATTGGGTGCAAATAAATAAACAAGTGATATGGTGATTATTATTTTTTACATGGGGAAGATCTCAAAAACATCTTGTTTCAACGGAAAGACTAAAATCACAGAAAAACTTCTTCCCCTCCCAGTTCTTTGGCTAAGATTTATTGGTAAAATGGTGAGTTATTCATTTTTCTAATTAAGAAAAGCCTGGTTATCACAGGCAACCCAGCTCTAGGTGGCTTACAGAGTACTTGTTGTGTTGAGAGAGAAAATAAACTGAAGGTAGAAGCATCTTATCTATCAGCCGTGTAGAGGCTACGTGACTGGATCTGGTGTTTTACTCCTCTTGAACCAAGGCAAAAGGAGAAGAACCGCATTGCACAAATTAGCCCACAGATCTTTCTAAACAGAACCAACATGAAACACTCCTAAAGGTGAGATCCACTATGAGGAAAGACACTCTCCTTTCATACCAAGTCACGGAGATGAAGTTATCATGGTCTTGACCTCTTAACTACCCTTATGCTATCTGGGTGTGTGAGTGTGTGTATGTACTCACACACTCATGTCCAGTGCTTAGTCATGTCCAACACTCTGTGACCCCATGGACTGTGGCCCACTGAGTCACCTGGAAAGCCCCAGGCTATTTGGGTAGGGACTCAGAAACCAATGACACCCCCAATTTGCCAGAATGGTGGCACCCGATACCATCAAAAGAATGCTAGGATTATGGACGAAAGGCTGATGAACAATGGTGGGAAGACCACAGGGAGTTATGCAACGTACTTTGAGGTAAGTCTGTTCTGGATCTTTTACACTTCTTCTATTTCATGCTGTAGGCAGAACACGTTTCTAGGGAATGTTTTGTAGCTTTTCTAAATGTACAGTGATTCCAATGCTCAATTAGGGGAACCACAGAATAATCTACTCTAGCAAAGTTTAAAGGTAACTTGGGCAAATCCATCAAGCATCTCACTTGGTGAGACAAGTGAAACTCAAATGGACAAAAGTATGATTGAAACCAAGAACATCGATGATGGGATCATTTAGACTTGGATCTGAAACTCACATTTGCCACTTAATAACTCTGTGGACTTGGGAAAAGTACTTAATTTTTCTGAACCTCAGATTCCTGATCTATAAAATGGGGATGATATTACTTTTGGTGCCTAAGTATTTTAAGGTTATATGAGATAAGGAATATAAATTGCTTATCACAATGTCTGGCACATAGTAAGTGCTTAACCGTGTGAGTTCCTTTATTTTTTTTCCTCTATTGATGTGTGATTTCCAGGTTTCCATTTAACCTCTCTGAGTTCCTAGAATACTGATTTTTTTTTCCTGTAGTATTCAGTAAGTCTATTCAACTTAATAGTTTAAAAATCATTCTAAATGTAAGAAATAAAAGGAATATGAATATTGAACAATACTTGACATTTTTGCAAAAGATGCTCATAATCTACTAGGGAAATTAAAAACCTGCTTATGTAACTATAAATTAAACAACAGTATACAAAATAATTTGATAATTAAATTGGGATGGAGGGTCATCTATTATGTGCCAAGCAACATACAAGGTGGCAGAGACACAAAGATACATAGGATGGAATCACTGAATTTTCAGGCTCTTAATTTAGCATAGGAAGAGGTAACACGAACAGACAGCTGAAAGAAAAGTGGAGAGGACAAATGATACTAGATAAAGTAGTGGCACAAAGATGAGAAATCACTTATTGAAGGTGTCAGGAAAGGTTTCACAGAAGAGAAAATGTCTGGGTTAGATAAATAAAACCAAGTAGGCTAGAACTTGAATAAAATGAAAAAATTCATTGAAAAATACAACTAACTAAAATTGATACAGATGAAACAGAAAATCTAAATAGTTTTCTTTATACCTGTTAGAGCAATTAAATTCACTATCTAAACCTCCCCACAGAGAACATGCCAGATCCAAATGGTATCATTGGTGATTTCCACCAAAATTTCAAGTAAGAAATAACACTAAACTTATACAATTCTTCCATAAAATAGAGAAAAAGAGAACACTTCCAACTGATTTTTTTTTAACCAAAATTGGATAAATAAATTCCAAGACAATTACAGACCAATACCTTTAAGGCCACAGATGCAAAAGTCCTTAATAAAATTATAATAAATCAAAGCTAACAACATAAAAATACAACATTACCAATTAGAATTTATTCCAGGGATGTAATAATTTTTTATATTTAAAATTCAAGCAATGCAATTCACCATATTAATAGGATAAATAGAGAAAAACATATTATTATTTCAACAGGTGCAGAAAAATCATTTGAAAAAATTCAATACCCATTCACAACAACAACAAAAAAGAAAGAAAGAAAGAAAGAAAAACCATTCAGCATATTAGGAATAGAAAGAAATTTTCCAATCTGAAAAGGGGCATTCTATAAAAAACCTATCGTCAAGCCTTCCCTGGCAGCCCAGTGGTTAAGACTTGGCCTCCCAATTCAGGGAGTATAGGTTTGATCCCTGGTTGGGGAGCTAGGATCCCATATGCCTTGTGATCAAAGAACCAAAACATAAAACAGAAGCAATACTGTAGCAAAATCAATAAAGATTTTAAAATAAGACCTATTGTTAACATCATCCTTGATAGTTAATTATCAAACTATCTCCCTCTAAGATAGGGAACAAGGTAAAGATGCNTATGCCTTGTGACCAAAGAACCAAAACATAAAACAGAAGCAATACTGTAGCAAAATCAATAAAGATTTTTAAAATAAGACCTATTGTTAACATCATCCTTGATAGTTAATTATCAAACTATCTCCCTCTAAGATAGGGAACAAGGTAAAGATGCCTGTGTTTACTACTTCTAGCCATCATCTCACTGGACATCCAAGCAATTTTTAACAAAGCAAGAAAAATAAAAGGCGTACATAGAAAAAGAAGTAAAATTGCCTCTGTTTTTAAAGGGCATGGTTGCTGATGTAGAAAATCCTAAAGGAATCTAAATAACACTGACCAGAACTAAGAGATGCATTTAGTAAAATCACAAGATATAAGATTAATACATACAAGTCAATTACATTTTTATATACTAGCAACAAATCATTGGAAATGAAATTTTGAAAATCCATTTATCATAAAACATAAAATACTCAGGAATATAGTTTCAAAAATAGGTGCATAGTGAGTTGGATTATGGCTCCTAAAAGATATTTCTACCTGGTACCGCAGGATGTAAACTTTTGTGGGGGAAAAGGGTCTTTGCAGATGTAAGATAAAAATACTCAGATGAGATAATTCTGGGTTAGGGTGGTCCCTAAATCCAACAACAGTGTCCTTATAGGAGATAGAAAAGAAGACACTGAGGCCTAGAAGGAGAAGACCAGGTAAAAACAGAGGCAAGAAACTGGCCAAGGAATGCCAAGGACTGCTGGCAGACGCCAGGAGTTGGGCAGGGGATGGATTCTCCTTCCAAGTGTTCAGAAGAACCAACCTGCCAATATCTTGATGTTGGACTTTTGGCCTCCTGAACAGTGAAATAAATTTCTGTTACTTTCAACCAACCATTTAGTGGTAATTTATTACAGCAGCTCTGGGAAACTATGCAGTGTGTAAGCTTTTACAGTGTGTAAGAGCTTACAGCAAAAGTGGCAAAATACTGCTTCAAGAAGTTAAAGACCTAAAGAAGTGCAGAGACATGCCAGGTTCACAGCTCGGAAGACTCCAATGTCATTAAATGTCAATTCTATGCAAACTGAGCTAGACATTCCAATAATCTCACAATCAAAAATTCAGCAAACCCTTCCCCTTTTTTGCAAAAATTGACAAGTTCATCCTAAAATTAATACTGAAAGACAAAAAAGGTTCCAGAATTTTTAAAGTAATCTGTAAAGAACAGAGGTTTCATATTATTTTATTTCAAGATTTATGACAGAGGCATAATCATAAAGACAGTTTAGTATTAGAGGACAGAAGAGACTGACAGACCAATGGAACAGGATAGAATCCAAGGTAGATCCATACTTTATATGGTCAGCTGATTTTTTGACAAAAGTGTCAAAGCAACTCAGTGGGGTGGGGAGAATGGTCACTTCAACAAATGATGCTAGAACAAGAAAACTGTATAGAAAAGAACCAACACTGATACATTTCATAACATATATAAAAATAATCTCAAAGTTAATAATAGACTTGAATATAAAAGCTAAACAGAGGATGAGATGGTTGGATGGCATCACCAACTCAATGGACATGAATTTGAGCAAGTTCTGGGAGATAGTGAAGGAGAGGGAAGCCTGGCATGCTGCAGACCATGAGTTCGCAAAGGGTCAGACATGACTGAGCAACTGAATAACAACATAATAGCTAAAAGCAGTAATCTTTTAGGAAAAAAAAACATAGGAGGAACTCTCTAAAATCTTGGAGATAGGGAAAGATAAGAAAGATCAGGCACAAAAACAAAGAGAAAAAATTCAATACCCTGAAGCTGATCAAAATGTAAATCTTTTGCTCTTTAAAAGGTACCATTAAGAAAATGAAAATGTGCACAATAAATTGAGAGAAGTATCTGCCACACAACTAAATATGAAAGGTTGGTATCTAGTTTGTATATATAAGGACTACTTATAACCCAATAATTATGACAATCTGGTAAAAACAAAAAGATTAAAATTTAAGCACACGTTTCACAGAAGAAGATAATACAAATAAGGATATGAAGAGATGTTCAAAGTCCTTAGCCATCAGGGAAATGCACGTTAAAATCACAAGGAGATACTGGTGCATGCTCATAAGAACANGTAAAAACAAAAAGATTAAAATTTAAGCACACGTTTCACAGAAGAAGATAATACAAATAAGGATATAAAGAGATGTTCAAAGTCCTTAGCCATTAGGGAAATGCACGTTAAAATCACAAGGAGATACTGGTGCATGCTCATAAGAACAGCTGCATACGGTAGGCTACGAGGATGGACTGTGCAACACAGGGAATATGGCCACTATTTTAGAATAACTGTAAATGGAATGTAACCTTTAAAATTGTATAAAAATAAGTAAAATTAAAAACAAAAGACTGACAATAACAAGTTTTGACAAGAATGTGGAGAAATTGGAACTCACATATACTCTTAGTGGGAATGTAAGATGGTATACCACTGAGAACAGCTGGCTTTTCCTTACAAAGTTAAATATATATCTACCATATGATCCAGAAATTCTAATTTTAGGGCTTACCAAAGGAAATAAAAACATATGTCCACACCAAGGCTTACGCACAAATGTTCAGAGCAGCCCCAAACTGGAAACCCAAACATCCATCAACTGGAGAATGAATAAACAAATTGTGATATATCTATACTACCATGAAATACTACTCAGCAATAAAAAGGAACAAACGACTTACACAGGCAACATGGATAAGTCTCCAAATCTTTATATTAAATGAAAGAAACCAACACAGAGGAGTACATACTGTATGATTATATTTATAAAATATAATCATACAAAATACAAACTAAGCTATAGAGACAAAAAGCAGATCAGTGCTTGCCTTGCCTATACCCAGAGCCAGAAGGAGAGATGGACTGCCAAGGGGGACAGGGAACCTTTTAGAGATAATGAAGATGTTCTATGTCTTAACTGTCATGCCTGTTTTATGGATACAGATTAGTGGGACTTCCCAGGTGGTGCTNAGTGCTTGCCTTGCCTATACCCAGAGCCAGAAGGAGAGATGGACTGCCAAGGGGGACAGGGAACCTTTTAGAGATAATGAAGATGTTCTATGTCTTAACTGTCATGCCTGTTTTATGGATACAGATTAGTGGGACTTCCCAGGTGGTGCTAGTGGTAAAGAATCCACTTGCCAAAGCAGGAGATGCAAGAGATGCCCTCTCAGTGTACAGAAAGAGGGAGGGCAATGACGTTTCTGAATTACACGGGATCCATTCACTAGACCCAGAGGCAGCTGTTTAAAGGCTGCTGCATTTATTATTGGAAGATTGAGCACACATTCCAACCCTTTTCTTTATGCTTTTGAGAACTGCAGGGAGTCATTTTACCTTTCAAAGCCTAATCTTCAGAATGAAGACTATAATATCCCCAAAATACAGTTGTCTTAAAGGTTAAAACATGCAAATAAAAATATCTCCTTGGAAGAAAAGCTATGACCAACCTAGACAGCATATTAAANATCCCAGGGACGAGGGAGCCTGGTGGGCTGCCATCTATGGGGTCGCACAGGGTCGGACACGACTGAAGCGACTTAGCAGCAGCAGCAGCACCAGTAGCACCAGCAGCAGTATAGAAAGGGTATCAAACTGTAAACCCAAGGGATTATATGCCATTTAGAAAGAAAGATTTTCTAGTTCTCAACCAATAAGTCTCTGGAATTTATTGAAAGTTATATTGTCTAGGGAAAAAATTAAAATGTTAGATTTGATATAAAAACATTCACAGTTATTTATTCATTAATTTATTTGATGAATTCCAAATATTAATGACTTTATAATAACATGTATAAAGTTAATGTATCAAAATTAAACTATTATCTTTCAGACTAATTCAAGAAGAAAAAGAGTCCACAGAGTTACGTGCTGAAGAAATTGAGAACAGAGTGGCTAGTGTGAGTCTGGAAGGCCTGAATTTAGCAAGGGTCCACCCAGGTACCTCCATCACTGCCTCGGTTACAGCGTCTTCGCTGGCCAGCTCGTCTCCCCCCAGTGGACACTCAACACCAAAGCTCACACCTCGAAGTCCTGCCAGGGAAATGGATCGGATGGGAGTCATGACACTGGTATGATGTGTCCAGAGAACCTTTGCTTCCATTAGAATTACTGATGCATTAGCTAAAATTTATTGGATATTTCTTCTCATCTAAAAGCTTTCTGTGTGTTTTATCGTTTTTCTTTTTTTCTTAATAAACCTATATGATAAGTACAAATATTAATCCAACTATAAAAGAAGGAAATGAAGCCTACACAGCTATAACTTCCCAAGGTCACATAATTAGTAAATGGAAGAGCAGAAACCTAAATATCGCATCAAAAATCTGAATAATTTAAAACATTAAATTCATTTTTACTGATGATATCTTGATGAAGTACATTGAGACTGGGTGTTTTTTTTTAACACAGTAAGTTTCAAAATTATTTATTATAATTGCTTCANTGTGGATTTATCTCTGGGCTTTCTATTTTGTTCCATTGATCTCTATTTCTGTCTTTGTGCCATTACCATACTGTCTTAATGACTATAGCTTTGTAGTAGAGCCTGAAGTCAGGCAGGTTGATTCTTCCAGTTCCAATCTTCTTTCTCAAGATTGCTTTGGCTATTTGAGGGTTTTTGTATTTCCATACAAATCTTGAAATTATTTGTTCTAGCTCTGTGAAAAATACCGCTGGTAGCTTGATAGGGATTACATTGAATCTGTAGATTGCTTTGGGTAGTATACTCATTTTCACTATATTGATTCTTCCAATCCATGAACATGGTATATTTCTCCATCTATTAGTGTCCTCTTTGATTTCTTTCATCAGTATTTTATAGTTTTCTATATATAGGTCTCTAAGTCCCGAGTCAGCCTAAAAACTAGAGGCTGCAAAATGTTATTCCCTAGAACAGAGTTTTCAGGCTTAGCACTCTTGACGTTGTTGGTTGGGCAGTTCTTTGTTGCAGGGTCTGTCTTGTGTATTGAAGGACATTTAGCATTTCTGGCAGCCAGTATCTATCCTCTCCCCTATTTCAGTATCACAATTTAAAAAAAAAAAAAAAGCCTCCTGGAGGTTAAAACCACCCTGGTTGAGAATATCTACCAGACATTCAATTAGGTGATTTAGATCTACGTTACTCTTGACTTCACCATAGAGCTTTTTTCTAAACAGTATTCAAATATTTTGCCCCAACTTAGATAAGATAACCTGGACCACTTCTTGAATAAACTAACTGATTTTTTCCAGTCCTAACCATAAGTTGTGTCTTGGACTTCCCACCTTGGCAACAAGAGTGACTTCATTCAGAGGGTACCTATGGATCATGACTGTAGAGTCTATCAAGAATATTCATAAAGCAACTCAAATGTGTCTTTTTTTCCCTACATGACTTATAAGCTCACTGTTGCTGAAATATAATTCTTTCATTGTCAAATACCATTGATTGTAGGATTCACCGTTATCATTTTCTTCTCACTTAAACTACATTGTTAAAAGTTCACGTCTTCTTTTTAGCTTAATTAACCACAAATGTTACATACATTTGCATCCCACTTTATTTTGCAGGATTATAGTCAAACTATGAGTCTAAGGATAGTTTTAAATGGTAAGGTACATCAGAATTATCTTGGTACTCTGTTGAAATATATCTTAATTCTGTTCCTGCCCTTCATATTATAACTTTGAGGATGAGTGGCAGAGCCTAAGGATGCTCTAAACAAGCGTCTCGGTGAATTCTGATGCCAGTAGTCCACCAACACAAAATGGAAAAGGTTGGTTTAAGTTTTCTTTCCTTTTAGAGTATAAATGTTTTTCTAAATCACTCCTGGACCTCAGTCATGTGTATCATCATCATAACACACTGTTTCATAGGCTTGCTTATGATCTTAGGAGATGTTCTAAATAGTACCAAGGATTCATTTGAACTTTCTGTTTTGCTGAATTTGTAGTTTTGCTTTTAGTAGTTCAATGATGTACCACTGGGAGTTGAATAGCTTGTTTTATAAGCCAGCTGGGACCTTTCAACAGTTGAATGTTTAATACATGATACCCCACTTTCCTGATGCATATGCTGGCTACACTAATCTTTGTTGTCTTAGAAAATCCTCTAACTATTCCCCAAATTTTGGCACTTTCTACTGTTTTTTAATATATCCCTTGGGACAAAACAGATGATCTTCTGGATATAAAATAATTTTTATTTCAAGACTGCATAATAACATCAATTTTACAAGAAATGTTAAGTGATGGTTAAAGATTGGAGTTGAATTTAAAATTCACTAGAGTGTGATGTTACTAGTACAAAGCTGTTAATTGGAGTGACACCTGAGTGATCGGCATGTTGTGCATATGTTACATCTGTGTCCAGTCACTGACAACTACTTATCAACTCACCTTCTCCCTGGCGGCTGGAGATTTTTATTTGTAATTTATTACATATTCAGGTTTTAGAAGCAATCAAGTATGATAAAAGGTATTTCACAATAAAAAATGAAAAATTTTAAGGCTAAGTTTTGCATTTGCTAATCATCATACTTTTCAAGAATATTGATTAGGCAGACTTATCCAAACAGAGGAATTGTGTCTTACATAGAATTTTTAAAACAAGAAATTTTACTATTGCCCAAATTAAGAAGCACAATGTTTGAATCAATGGGGCTCCTTTTTTATATCACACATACTAGTATTCATAAATAATTGGTAGGTTCTTAGTAAATGTGCTTTTTCCCAATTAAAAAAAAAAGCATAAGCTAGTTCAGCAATTAAGGCTTAAACTCCTTTTCCCAGACAAACCACAGAATTAAAGGATGCAGAAACAGGTTTATCAGACAGAAAACTACAGGATTGTTTTTAAACAGAGTTAATACAGAAATGTTTTGGCTCCATTTAATTTCAGAAGGTCATGGTCCACAAGAATGACCCTAGAACATACTCCAAAACTGGCTGTTTCTATCCATAAAATGTGCTAGTCAGTCACTCAGTCATGCCTGATTCTTTGCAACCCCATGTACGGTAGCCCATCAGGCTCCTCTGTCCATGGGATTCTCCAAGCAAGAATACTGGAGTGGGTTGCCATGCCCTTCTCCAGGGACCTTTCCAAGCCAAGGATTGAACCTGGGTCTACTACAGTGCAGGCAGATTCTTTACCATCTGAGCCATGAATGGAGCCCTAGTACGTGCTGGTGTCCATTTTATTTGGTGGGTTAGAAACCACTTGACGAATTCTTCTTACTCTACACAAAGAACACAAAGCAGAGAAGCGAATGGAAGTCCTAAAGGTTCCTTACTGAGGGCTATTCATTGTGTAAACAATCATCATTTACTCACCAAAGCTCTCTAATAGAGTTACTACAAAACACAGGTAGATGGGAGAACTGAAAGCAACACTCTGTACTAAAAGAATGCTAACAGGGCATCTCCGAAGGCTGTCAAACTTTAAAAAAACCCTCTCTACATCGGACATTTATTTTGATATGGCCAAATTACAAGAAGGCAGGCAGACCTCTGCCTTGAAGAGCTCCAGCAACACCAAGAAATCCTTCCTGTGGTTTTACCATTCAGTCTGGCTTCTGAGATGTTAGGACAAAGTAAACATGGGATTGGGAGAAGGCGATGGCACCCCACTCCAGTACTCTTGCCTGGAAAATCCCATGGGAGGAGCCTGGTGGGCTGCAGTCCATGAGGTCGCTAAGNTGGGGTCACAAAGAGTTGGACACGACTGAAGTGACTTAGCAGCAAGGGTGCTTTTGGTGCATATCTCTGAGAGTGAGTTGTGGAGGGGAGTTTTAATGTAAAGGGGAGCTGGGACTCCTTGTTTCTTTTTATTTCTGAACAATTATATATTGATATTTCAGATTATAAATCATTCCAATTTGTTCATCCCTGCAAGCAATGGTTTTAATCTTCATTTATGACTTGCAAAGTCCATTTTGTTAGAAGCACTTGATAAAATACTCAGTTACCATTTTTTTACACTGTAGTTCAACTGCTGTGTTGATAAAAGGCTCCAGCTCAGAAGATAAACTGCAAATAATTCCTAAAGAACAAATGTCATATATGTTTTACAATGAATGGGACTTTTTAAAGCAGATTATTCCCTCACCAAAGTGACAGGGTGGTTCAATATTTATTTTGTTGTGAATGTCATGTAAGTATTTTTTGACACCTCCTCCCTATAGTTAGCTACTCATCACATTACAATTTAAAGGGATTTAAAAATGAGACTTAACTCTATCTCTATTCAGAGAAAAAGAAACTCATCTAAAAACCAAGAGGAAATTACACTGCTGATAGTATGCAAATTATTTAAATAAATCAAAATGCAATTGATTCAGTTTTGTGGGGTTATATGTGAGAAGAATATTTAAGCTTTGATACCCTTTCCTGCCCTTAGCTTTCAAGTGACTATTGTTTTAAAATATAAATTTATTTATTTTAATTGGAGGTTAATTACTTTATATTATTGTATTGGTTTTGCCATACATCAAAATGTATCCACCACAGGTATACACATGTTCCCCCTCCTGAAC
>SJYV01012131.1:0-60351 GCA_006410875.1 Neotragus pygmaeus | reverse complement strand
AAAAAAAAAAAAAAAGCCTCCTGGAGGTTAAAACCACCCTGGTTGAGAATATCTACCAGACATTCAATTAGGTGATTTAGATCTACGTTACTCTTGACTTCACCATAGAGCTTTTTTCTAAACAGTATTCAAATATTTTGCCCCAACTTAGATAAGATAACCTGGACCACTTCTTGAATAAACTAACTGATTTTTTCCAGTCCTAACCATAAGTTGTGTCTTGGACTTCCCACCTTGGCAACAAGAGTGACTTCATTCAGAGGGTACCTATGGATCATGACTGTAGAGTCTATCAAGAATATTCATAAAGCAACTCAAATGTGTCTTTTTTTCCCTACATGACTTATAAGCTCACTGTTGCTGAAATATAATTCTTTCATTGTCAAATACCATTGATTGTAGGATTCACCGTTATCATTTTCTTCTCACTTAAACTACATTGTTAAAAGTTCACGTCTTCTTTTTAGCTTAATTAACCACAAATGTTACATACATTTGCATCCCACTTTATTTTGCAGGATTATAGTCAAACTATGAGTCTAAGGATAGTTTTAAATGGTAAGGTACATCAGAATTATCTTGGTACTCTGTTGAAATATATCTTAATTCTGTTCCTGCCCTTCATATTATAACTTTGAGGATGAGTGGCAGAGCCTAAGGATGCTCTAAACAAGCGTCTCGGTGAATTCTGATGCCAGTAGTCCACCAACACAAAATGGAAAAGGTTGGTTTAAGTTTTCTTTCCTTTTAGAGTATAAATGTTTTTCTAAATCACTCCTGGACCTCAGTCATGTGTATCATCATCATAACACACTGTTTCATAGGCTTGCTTATGATCTTAGGAGATGTTCTAAATAGTACCAAGGATTCATTTGAACTTTCTGTTTTGCTGAATTTGTAGTTTTGCTTTTAGTAGTTCAATGATGTACCACTGGGAGTTGAATAGCTTGTTTTATAAGCCAGCTGGGACCTTTCAACAGTTGAATGTTTAATACATGATACCCCACTTTCCTGATGCATATGCTGGCTACACTAATCTTTGTTGTCTTAGAAAATCCTCTAACTATTCCCCAAATTTTGGCACTTTCTACTGTTTTTTAATATATCCCTTGGGACAAAACAGATGATCTTCTGGATATAAAATAATTTTTATTTCAAGACTGCATAATAACATCAATTTTACAAGAAATGTTAAGTGATGGTTAAAGATTGGAGTTGAATTTAAAATTCACTAGAGTGTGATGTTACTAGTACAAAGCTGTTAATTGGAGTGACACCTGAGTGATCGGCATGTTGTGCATATGTTACATCTGTGTCCAGTCACTGACAACTACTTATCAACTCACCTTCTCCCTGGCGGCTGGAGATTTTTATTTGTAATTTATTACATATTCAGGTTTTAGAAGCAATCAAGTATGATAAAAGGTATTTCACAATAAAAAATGAAAAATTTTAAGGCTAAGTTTTGCATTTGCTAATCATCATACTTTTCAAGAATATTGATTAGGCAGACTTATCCAAACAGAGGAATTGTGTCTTACATAGAATTTTTAAAACAAGAAATTTTACTATTGCCCAAATTAAGAAGCACAATGTTTGAATCAATGGGGCTCCTTTTTTATATCACACATACTAGTATTCATAAATAATTGGTAGGTTCTTAGTAAATGTGCTTTTTCCCAATTAAAAAAAAAAGCATAAGCTAGTTCAGCAATTAAGGCTTAAACTCCTTTTCCCAGACAAACCACAGAATTAAAGGATGCAGAAACAGGTTTATCAGACAGAAAACTACAGGATTGTTTTTAAACAGAGTTAATACAGAAATGTTTTGGCTCCATTTAATTTCAGAAGGTCATGGTCCACAAGAATGACCCTAGAACATACTCCAAAACTGGCTGTTTCTATCCATAAAATGTGCTAGTCAGTCACTCAGTCATGCCTGATTCTTTGCAACCCCATGTACGGTAGCCCATCAGGCTCCTCTGTCCATGGGATTCTCCAAGCAAGAATACTGGAGTGGGTTGCCATGCCCTTCTCCAGGGACCTTTCCAAGCCAAGGATTGAACCTGGGTCTACTACAGTGCAGGCAGATTCTTTACCATCTGAGCCATGAATGGAGCCCTAGTACGTGCTGGTGTCCATTTTATTTGGTGGGTTAGAAACCACTTGACGAATTCTTCTTACTCTACACAAAGAACACAAAGCAGAGAAGCGAATGGAAGTCCTAAAGGTTCCTTACTGAGGGCTATTCATTGTGTAAACAATCATCATTTACTCACCAAAGCTCTCTAATAGAGTTACTACAAAACACAGGTAGATGGGAGAACTGAAAGCAACACTCTGTACTAAAAGAATGCTAACAGGGCATCTCCGAAGGCTGTCAAACTTTAAAAAAACCCTCTCTACATCGGACATTTATTTTGATATGGCCAAATTACAAGAAGGCAGGCAGACCTCTGCCTTGAAGAGCTCCAGCAACACCAAGAAATCCTTCCTGTGGTTTTACCATTCAGTCTGGCTTCTGAGATGTTAGGACAAAGTAAACATGGGATTGGGAGAAGGCGATGGCACCCCACTCCAGTACTCTTGCCTGGAAAATCCCATGGGAGGAGCCTGGTGGGCTGCAGTCCATGAGGTCGCTAAGAGTCGGACACGACTGAGCGGCTTCGCTTTCACTTTTCACTTTCATGCATTGGAGAAGGAAATGGCAACCCACTCCAGTGCTCTTGCCTGGAAAATCCCATGGATGGAGGAGCCTGGTGGGCTGCCGTCTACAGGGTCGCACAGAGTTGGACACGACTGAAGCAACTTGGCAGCAGCAGCAGCAAACATGGGATTTTGTTAAGATCAGTCTCCTGAGATTTATTCCCTGGAAATAGAAAGCTTTGATGCATCTTCACTGACTGAATCATGGAACTGAGAGCCATGGCAATCAAGGTGAACCGTCAGCCTTAGCCTCCACGACGGCAGTGAACATCCCCCAACAACTCGCTTAGTCTAAACATAAGCTCTGTGTCAGAGAGGCACATCTCGGGGAAAGGGCTGATCAGCTGTCACGATGGAGAGACCTGAGACAGGACGCTGAGCACAGCAGAAAAGGAACGGAAGCAGCCTGGGACATGCTGCAGGCACATTGGAAGGAAGGTCATTTGGTGACAGTCCTCTAGGGACTGTGCCCCTGACACCTGATGCTTCATCTCCAGCTCAGCCTGAACAGATGGCACAGATGACACTCTCTTCATATGAGCGGTCACCTGGATTTATAATCTAGTCAGTCCCATTTCCTTATTCGCCTCCAGAAGGACTGGAAGCAAAGCCCCATCTGTATTCACAGAGGAGGCAGAATAAGGCTCATTAACAAGATGTTTAAGACAGCTCTGCTTTCAGTTTTATGAAGAAACTTTATGAATTAGCAACGTAATATGTAATATAGTGTACACTCTCACCATTGCAGACCAAGATTTCAGTGCCTTATATTACAGCTATATTTTCAATGAAATGTAATCGGTTTCTTAACTGACAGATTTTAGCATCTTAAAGTTAGTATTAAAAGTAAGATTGATACGGTTATTTTCATCTAAAATATTAAGAGCTGGATTCCTGTGAGAAATAGAAGTATGGCACTTTCTTAATTTCCAAATTTAGCAAATCCCAAGCCGAACCTTTTAAGGATAATAAATCTTTTTTGTATTACATTGAAATCCCCTCAAGTCTATCCCAGAAGTAGCAAATAAAGTATGAAATTAACACTTGTTTCATTTCTGCAAAATACTTCAAGTTTCCTTTTTGGTATATGGTTCTTGTTCAGATTTTATGCGTATGTTTTGAATTTTAGTAATGCCATTTCAAATACTTTATCATATTTTGCTATACTGGATGATGTATTAGGAGTTTAGTGAAGAAATAAAACCACAATTTGATTAGTTACAGTCCAGTGGTTATAATTCTGCCTTTCGAGTAATCGAAGTAATTTCTTTTGTTGTAACATAAGTAGTCCTTTTACAGACATAATTTTTCACCAACCAGTAATAACTCTACATTTTATGGAGTTACATCTGGTTGTAAATAGCAGAACACGTCTTTGAGCTAACCTTAATATTGTCATAATGACAAAGGCCAGGAACCAGACAAAGCACAAGAATGCAGCTGGGCTCCGAGAGTGATCTAGAATCAGCTTTGTGCTCCGTCTGCTCTTCTGCTTCAGTTTTCCTCCAAGGACTAGCTGTGTCTGCTCCCCCATCAACAAACAGAACATGGAGACCGAAAGCTGACTTATAGGTCATAATTCAGTCATCCATGAGGAGACTGATCCTCTCTCTCTTGTTTCAAATTTTTAAATTTGGGGGCAAAAAAATGACTAGTTTTCATCAGCTATCCATTCTTAAATGAACCAACTCTGGCTAAAGAGTGGTGTCTCCAGAGAGATTTTTTGACCCAGCTGTGGACAGGAGCCATGGACATGCCGGACAAAACGGCTGCCCAGAATTTCCAACCATTGTGATGAAAGGAGAGTGAAAAGTGGCAGGAGCTACAGAGGCTTTTCTTCTTGTTCTCTCTCTCTCTCTCTCTTTTTTTTTTTTAAATACAAGAGGCTCTTCTTACAAAGCATTGAGATAACATATTGATTCCATCACATTTTTTAAACTGGCTAATTTGCATAGAAAACTACAATCGTAACTATTGTTTGGGTCTGTTTAAGTAACTTTATTGAAAAATATTTGGTCTGGGTGCATGTGTAAACACAATGTTTATTTTTAGTTGCCTACTGGGGCTCTGGTGGAAAACTGGGTGAACAGGGGAAGATATTTCAAATAACACAAGACAGCTGGTTTTATCCAGTCACTGATTGGTTAGGTGTGGGGGTGGAGGAACATAGAGGCTTGGAATTCCCCTTGGTTATTAGAGACAATACTCAGGTTGCTGACTCAACTCCCTTCATGCTTGCTTTCCTCCAGTGCAGAGATCAAATGGTGAAAATTCATCTTCCCAGCCTCCCGGGAAGGGGAGCCTTGCTAGTCAGTTCCCGTGATCAGGACACGAGTGGAAGTCCATTAGTGCGGCCCCTTCTGCCTTCCTCCCAGCCTGGAAAGTGGGGAGGATATCGGAGGTTCATGTCACCCCTAAGGATGACAGAGCAAGAAAACAGGAAGAAGACAAGAAACTATGAAGTGCCCATGTCTGAACTTCCTGTTGCCAGGCAGATAAACTTCCTGAGACAGATAAACCCCCTACCTTATAGAAGCTCTCTGCAGAATTTTTCTTTGACTCAGAGCTGACACAACCTAATGGATGTAGCTATTACAACATCAAGGAAGTAGAAAATAGTACGAGTCTGTCTTTGGTAGCCAAAGGTCGCCAATTTTTTCTACAAATCATGTTGCCCTTTCAGGAGACATAGAAGGCTCAATATTGGTCCCTCAAAGATGTTCACATCCTGTCTCCAGAACCTGTGAATCGGATATCTGTGAACATGATATCTTACCTAATAAAAGAGAGCTTGTGTTATGATTAAGTCAAGGATCTTGAGCTATGAAGGTGAGCCTCGATTATCTAGGTGGGGCCAATGTAGTTACAAGGGTTTTTATAAAAGGGAGACAGGAGTGTCAGAGATGTGAGGATGGAAGCAGAGGTGCCGAAAGAAGATACTACGCCACTGGCTTTGCAGACAGAGGAAGGGACCACAGGTCAAGGTTTGCAGATGACCCCTAAAGACTGGAAAAGGCAAGAAAACGGATTCTCCCCTAACACTCCCAGAAGTAATGCCACTCTGTGGACCCATTTTAAACATCTGACCTCCAAAACTGTAAACTAATAAACTTTTGTAGTGATAATACTTAGTTTATGGCAATTTGTTACAGAAGCAGTAGTAAACTAAACCAGGAGCATTTAATGCGCAACAACATTAACACACTGAACTCCCCAAAAGGGCCTCCAAGGGCCCCTCAGATCCATACAGGACCCTGCGGGGCAGCCCGGGACTGTGCTTTCGCAGATCTCCTACCTAATGAGATGATGCTGCAGACTTGGAGGCAAATCCGGTTTCTTTGATTCATAATTGGCTTTTTGAACTCAGTTTTCCAGAGGTTTTTGTGACTAGGTCGTATCTATTGAGTTGGAAATCTCATTCGTGTGACATTTAATATTGAACTCTCTGAATGCATGATTAATTTTTGCAGATCAGATATTACCTCATTATCAGATTTACAGAAAGCAGCAATGTAATTATAAATCAGCTATTTTTAGCACACTCTGCCCAGGTTATTTCTCTGCCAAATCATTTTGCCTTGGGAAATAACATGTGGCACTATCAAAAACAAGTTGAATCTTGGTGAGCAATCTGTTTAGATAATTGCATCTTTATTATTGATGGTTCCCCCTTAGGATTTGGGGGTCTCAAGATCTGCTCTGCTCCTATACTGCAATTCATTAAGGTTTCCATCCTGAGCCAGTTTTAATTAAGCTGTCCTCCTTCTCCCTTTGGTTTCTCATAGCTCATCTTTCTTAGTAGGTCACGGTTGAGAAATCCAGCTGCTGAGTTCATCTGAGTCCCGCCTCCCTCCTATTTATTATTTCAGGGAGTCACCTCTCAGTTTAAAAGTTCAGCATTTTATTGAGCTGAACAAGCATAAAATGTACCTGCTTCCAAAAAGAGAAAACAAAAACTAAAAAGGAAAGGAGGGGAAAAAAAAAAAAAAGACTGGCATCTCAGTCTGCATCTTATAGAAAATAAAACAGGTACTATTTTATTCATAAGCTGCTCCTATGTTTGTGACAGTAAGGCTAGGTGATAATTTAATGTCCTTAAAAAATCAACTTCTGGCTTTCTTCATCCTGAAATTAAACTGCCTTGTGATGGATTAATATGACATGACAGGGTATGACATAAGATATGATATACAATAGGCAGATTTCTGGAAGATCTATAACTTTTCATCCCCTTTCCAATAGGAGTCTCCTGATTGGCTATAGTTAGTTTTTTAATCTTATGTACAAAGTGAAATAGATTTGATTGTCTCTTACTTATTTTCACTGAGAAGCAATAATATAACTGCATTTCTTGTCAGTTGTCCTTGTAAGTTTTCACAGTGATGACTTTGTTTCCATAACACAGGTTCTCCTTCATTGTAGGTAAGGGGAAAAAGGAGTTTCTTTGTTCATCCAACAATCTAATAAATATTCATTGAGAGTTTTCTTTGTGCAAGGCTTTGTGCAAGGCAATGCATAGAATATAAAATTGTCTAAGAGAGGCTCTCCTTGAAGGCAGTTCACTGAGTTAGGTTTTACATGTTGACGATCATTCTCTACCTCAAAGAAAAGCAAAGGACTCCTCATTGCCACCCCATTTCTCGTTACAATGTTTTGAAGAGAAGATTTGCCAACATAGTCTGGAGGAAAGGTTAAGATTAGTTAGGAGGCATCAGTTATTCATAAGATACTGCAGGGACAAGTAGAACAATAGAATAAAGAGAAAAGTAATGTTATAAAATACATTTACAAAGGAAGACTTGAAAAAAATGTAGTAACTGATCAGCCATTAGGTAAGTAAATATAAAATATTTTTTCTTTTAACTTCTTTAATATACATATCTAAGCATTGTCTTATGAGGTTAAGATAAAACAACACATATAGTACAAATGAAAACTATAGCATGAAGGACTGAGTGAAGTGGAGATAAATGGAAATATACCCTATTACAAAACTGCTATGTAATGTGAAGTGGTATGATGTTTATACGTATGCTGTGAAAAGCTAAGGATATGTGAGTGTGTGTATGTATATATACAGGCTGCATGGGTCCTAGCTGTAGCATTCAGGATCTTTGTTGCCCTGTGACATGTGGGATTCTAGTTCCCTGACCAGAGATCTAACCTGCACCCCTGCAGAATTGCAAGGCAGATTCTTAACCACTGGATCACCAGAGAAGTCCCAAGGATATATATTTTAATTCCTACAGCAACCCATAAAATAAATGCAAAGAAGTATACCCCAGAATGGAGAAGGCAATGGCACCCCACTCCAGTACTTTCGCCTGAAAAATCCCATGGATAGAGGAGCCTGGTAGGCTATAGTCCATGGGGTCGTTAGGAGTCAGACATGACTGTGCGACTTCACTTTCACTTTTCACTTTCACGCATTGGAGAAGGAAATGGCAACCCACTCCAGTGTTCTTGCCTGGAGAATCCCAGGGATGGGCGAGCCTGGTGGGCTGCTGTCTATGGGGTCAAACAGAGTCAGACACGACTGAAGTGACTTAGCAGTAGCAGTATACCCCAGAAGTCAATAAGTGAATTCCAACAGAAATCTAAAAGTTATTCAAATAAGCTCAAGGAAAGCAGGAAAAGAGAACAGAGGCAACATACAGAAAACAGAGAATAAAATGGTAGACCTAAATCCAACTATGTCAATAACTGCACTAAACGTTAAAGAAACTCACTGGGTGATGAAACATTTTTCACCAAACAGTGCTAGAACCAAAAATCCATATAGAAAATACTGAACATTATTTCCTATTTCATGCCATACACAAATATTAATTTGAGGCATATCATAAACCTAAAGGTAAAACCTAAAATAATAAGGCTTTTAGAAGAAAAGAAAATGGGAGAATAAGTAAGCCACAGAATGCAATATTAACTAAATAAAACTGGTAAATTATATTTTATCCAACACTTCTGCTTATCAGCAGGCATTACTAAGAAATGAAGAGGTGACCTATAGACTGGGGAATAACATATGCTAAACTAGTATCTGGAATATACAAAAGGTGGTCTCAGTAACAAGAAGACATACAACCCCATTAGAAAAGTAGACAAAGGATTTGGACAGACAACTCATAAAACAAGATAATACAAGTAGTCAATATATATACGAAAAAGCTTTTAACTTAATTTTTCAATAGAGAAATGCAAATTAAACCCACAATTAGGTTTCATTATGTGGCCATCAGAATGGCAAAATTTTTTTAAAACTGGAAAGAGCAAATGTCAATGAAGATGTGAAACAACTATAAGGTTAGTGGGGATGTAAATGGTGTAACCATTGATAATTATCTAGCAGTTCTTATAAAATACACATAACTATGCTACAATCTAGCAATACCATTCCTAAGTATTTACCCCAAAGAAATGAAAAGTACCATCTACATAAAGACACGAAAGAATATTTATAACAGCATTTATAACATCTCAAAACTGGAAACAGCTCAGGTGACCATCAAAAGGAGAAAGGATAAACATAATATATTCAGGGGGTATTATTCAGCAATAAAAACTACTGATACAAGCAATAGTGTGTATAAATTTTAAGTTATGTTGGAAGAAAAAAGCCTTAGGCAAGAGAGTACATACTATATGACTTTCATTTATATGAAATTCTAGAAGATTTAAAATTAATCTACTGTAGAAAAAATATCAGAACAGAGTTCCCTCTGGAAGTATAAAGTCAGAGATTGCTGTTTCAGGGACATAAGGCAACTTTTTGAGGTTATGTTAACATTTTATATCTTGATAATACTTTGGGTTACACAGATGAATACATTTTTCAAAGCTGATTAAAGTTTATAGTTAATATTTGTGCATTTTATTATATGTTGAACCAAAGAAAACTGTAAAAAAACAAAAAGCATTAAATTCTAATTGCTGATATGTAAACTAAAGTCTTTAGAAAGAAGCCTATGAATCTGAAAGTTACTTTGGTTTTGTGTGTGTGTGTGTGTGTGTGTGTGTGTGTAATCTGAAAGTTACTTTGAAATTCATAAATAAATAAGATGGGCTGATGGATAGATAATGGATGAATCTAATAAAGCAAGCTAGTGAAATGTTACTGGTCACTCATGGTAACACTTTCCAACTTCTCTCTGTGTTTAAAATGTTGGAAAAATTTTTTAAAGTCAATCAATATAATGCCCAATGAACAGAATAAGAAAAATAAAGCAATTCAACTCAATAGCTGCAGAAAAACATTTTAAAAATTCAAAACCCATTTATTATAAGACTCTTAGAAAACTAGGACTACAGTTTATTTCTTAAACTGAAATAAATTACACAGACACACGAGCACATACTTTACAGCAAAATCTACCTAATGGTGATTACTTGAGAAATTTCCTTTTGAGATAGAGTAGGATACAAGGTTTTCCATCTGTCATTTTGTTTTATTCCACATTGTTCTGAAAGTTTTCAGTTCAGTTCACTTCAGTGGCTCAGTCATGGCAGACTCTCCGCGACCCCATGAACTGCAGCACGCCAGGCCTCCCTGTCCATCATCAACTCCTGGAGTTCACTCATACTCATGTACATCAAGTCGTTGATGCCATCCAGCCATCTCACCCTCTGTCATCCCCTTCTCCTCCTGCCCCCAATCCCTCCCAGCATCAAAGTCTTTTCCAATGAGTCAACTCTTCGCATGAGGTGGCCAAAATACTGGAGTTTCAGCTTTAGCATCATTCCTTCCAAAGAAATCCCAGGGTTGATCTCCTTTAGAATGGACTGGTTGGATCTTGCAGTCCAAGGGACTCTCAAGAGTCTTCTCTAACACCACAGTTCAAAAACATCAATTCTTCAGTGCTCAGCCTTCTGCACAGTTCAACTCTCACATCCATACATGACCACTGGAAAAAACAGCCTTGACTAGATGGACATTTGTGGGCAAAGTAATGTCTCTGCTTTTCAATATGCTATCTAGGTTGGTCATAACTTTCCTTCCAAGGAGTAAGTGTCTTTTAATTTCATGGCTGCAATCACCATCTGCAGTGATTTTGGAGCCCCCCAAAATAAAGTCTGACACTGTTTCCACTGTTTCCCCATCTATTTCCCATGAAGTGATGGGACCAGATGCCATGATCTTTGTTTTCTGAATGTTGAGCTTTAAGCCCACTTTTTCACTCTCCTCTTTCACTTTCATCAAGAGGCTTTTTAGTTCCTCTTCACTTTCTGCCATAAGGGTGATGTCATCTGCATATCTGAGGTTATTGATATTTCTCCCGGCAATCTTGATTCCAGCTTGTGCTTCTGCCAGCCCAGTGTTTCTCATGATATACTCTGCATGTAAGTTAAATAAGCAGGGTGACAATATACAGCCTTGACGTACTCCTTTTCCTATTTGGAACCAGTCTGTTGTTCCATGTCCAGTTCTAACTGTTGCTTCCTGACCTGCATACAGACTTCTCAAGAGGCAGGTCAGGTGGTCTGGTATTTCCATCTCTTGGAGCATTTTCCACAGTTTGTTGTGATCCAAAACAGCCAAAGGCTTTGGCATAATCAATAAAGCAGAAATAGATGTTTTTCTGGAACTCTCTTGCTTTTCTGATGATCCAGCGGATGTTGGCAATTTGATCTCTGGTTCCTCTGCCTTTTCTAAATCAGCAAATCACAGCTCTGGAGTCAAACTCAGTCCAGGCCCTGTTTATTGGGACCTCATCACACCTATTTGTTCTCTCCTGTCTACAGCATCTTTGTCACTACAAAAGAGTTCAGTTGTAACAAGGATGATGTGGCCTGCAAAGTCTACAATGTTTCCTCTCTGGGCCTTTATAGATAAAAGTTTGATAGGCCTCTGATCTAGATAATCCAAGGTTAGAACCAGACATTGGAACACCTGCGCTGACGCCATATTAGGAATAGGCAATGTTTGCTTACAAGAAAAAGAATGATATATTGGACTTAAAAGGAAAATGCTCACGTCTAATAATAGGAACCAACAATAAAAATGAACAAAGAGTGAAACATATTTAGCTCTTGGGTCTTCAGACTACCCCACAGTATAGAATCTGATTAGCCAAAATCTTTAGGGAGACTGATTAAAGGGAAGCTTGTGAAGATGAGAGAGGAAGTTCCCTATCAGCTTAACCAAAAATGCCTTGCTCAATTTTCCTTTCTCCAGTATAACATAAACTGAATCCTTGTTCATTGAGCATTTTTGTCTGTCCATTTTACATTATTTTCTCTCTTCCTCCTGTATGGAGGGTCTACATGCCCAGACATGAGCTCCACATGGGTAAAGCCATGTGACTTTTGCTTGCCCAGTGTGGGTGTATCCTTAGCATAGGCACAATCAGGTGTTTAATGAATATCTGGTGATGATGATCATCAAGAGCTTAATAACAGGGTCTTCTCCAAAGGCTGTGATGGGGCTTCAAGTTAATATCTTTGTATTCTCTCTTGAGCACCCATTTGTGTGTGTGCATCCGGATGTAGGGAGACTACAAACAGCATTCATTGCAAGAAGCAAGCAGAATGTTCCATTTAGAAGTAGGTAGACAGCTTTGTCAGAATATCTGCTGATGGTGAAGGAATGAAAAACCCAGGATTTTATTCCTGTGACTCATTCTATGATTTTAGACATCATTTATCCTAGCCAACCTCTGTTTCCAAGATTTTCATAACCACATTTACCAGCTGCAACATCATAAATGGATCTGTAAGGTTAAGAGATCCTTGGATCAACCAGAAACAACGTGTATTACTTTTACAACAACCCACCAATGTGCCAGGAAACGTAAAGGTGCATACCGCTGCAGTGATCCTACAGTTCTGCCTTGCCAGGGGGGGCATTTAAGTTTTAACGTGAATATAAAATTCCTCAGAAATCGTCTTTCTGTGCTAATGTGGACAACGACCCTTCAGTCTTAGGTTCTGATGAATGTTACTCATCTCTCATCATCGTTAAGTCAAACACAGACACAAGAAAAAACAACCTCACGCTAACCAGCATTCCCTTTACCAGCTCCTTTGTTTCTGCCTACTGAGCCATCATTCTTTCAGATTAAAATGTGCCAGTTGTCTTTTACTAGTCTCTCCTCCTCCCTCCCCAAACTCACTTTTAGTTACAAAATTTTATTTATCTTGTATGCAACACATATCTCTGATTCGTTCCTTTCTCTTCACTTTTCACTACTGTCTTTGTCTAAGTCCTTCGCCTCCTCACTTCCTGGGTACCTCTGGCATTCCTTGCTAACCTCCTGTTCTCCAGTTTCTTTCCCTTCTGGTCCATCTGGAGTTCCATTAACAGAATATTCTGCCTTAAATCCTGCTTTTCTTTTGTCATTCCCTACCCCCAAATCTTCATTGGCAACTTATCTCATGCTGTTCCATATCTGCAAGACCATGCCTATGTGAAAATTCCATAAGGAATAAAACATTATAGAATTTCTGTCTTTAGCAAGGATGGCTCTTCCTGGCTTTTAGGACAGGACACCATGTGACTCGCCTTCCATGAAGTAGAACCTGGCCAATGTGCCACCTTGGGCTCTGTTTAGGTCAGGCTCATCGCTGTCAAAGAGCATACCTTGCCCTCTCCCCTGCCACTTCCCTCCAGAGAGAGACAGGGAGGCTGAAAGACAGTGCAGCTGAGAGCTTTTTATATTGTGAAAGGACCAGACATATATGGCGTGCCTGAGAGCTCTGTTCTTGACCTGTCTTGTTTACTTTATTAAGGCCTTGGATAAAAATAGGTTCTATTGTTATCAAATCTGTAGATATCAAAAGTGGGGGGAAATGAAAGCCATGCCAGATGACAAGATTAACATTCAAAGAGAACGCCAACAAGAAGTCAAAATGAAGAGCACACAATATGACAGGAATAAATAAGTTTTGAATGCCAGGCTCCAAACCCCAACTGCACTTTGTAGGGGAGACTTCATATAATAATTATTCTAAAATATTTATAAGGGAGGAGATCAGAGTGAGGGTGAGGGGAAGAGGAAGAGAGCAAGGGGGCAGGGATTATTTGTAAGGAAAATACAAGCCAAGCTAACAGTTTTGCCTCCAAAATAGAGCACCCTTGGGCTGGATTAATTGAATTATGTTGTCTTAGAGACTAGTTACATGGTGTTGAACATTGCTTATAAAGCCTGAGAAAATCTTCAATTTTGGTTGCTTTATCAATTGACAAACAAATATATGAAGACTTGTGAAAGATCTGTATATAAAGTTACTCACATTTAACTAGAAATAAGGACATTAAGGAAGGATGCAATGTCTACTTCTAAGGACTATCCTCCTAAGAGAGAGTAGAAATATTCTCTTATGCCACAAGAGGAAAGAGCTAGACCCCCTGGTGAAAGTTAGGAGGAGGTAAATTTTAGCTTAAAAGAGCAGTAAAAGATACAAATGAGTGGAATAAGATGTTTTGAGAAAGTAACTTGTTGGGACTAGAAATTTTCAAGTACAGATTGAATGACATTGTCACAGGAACTTCTTGGCATTCTTAGAGTGGGTTGATTTGGGCTAGATAACCTGAAGGTTGTGCTCTTTTCATCTCTAAGGTGTGGTATTGTTCTGCCATACCTGTAAAACCCTCTCCTCTTCCACAACTATACCACAGTAATCACATCTGCCTTCCACTTATAGACACATACATCCTTCTCATTAGACTGAGAGCTCTTTAAAGGTAAGGATTCTGTTTTCTATCTATGCATTCCCAGATCCTAGCACAGTTGCCAAGGAGCTAACTACACAATATACTTCACTGAATTACAAAGTTCTACCTAGAAAAACCCTACTCATTCTTCAGAGTGCATTAGGAGTTCCTGGTTCCCACAAGAAGTCTTCCTTAACCAATCCTATGGTTTTTAAATTTTGTATTGCACAATTTGCCACAATGTAGTTCTCTGTATCTTTCCTTGTATTAATATAACATTGTTTAGTGTGTGTTATTTCTATCTTTCCAACTAGACTGTCAGCTAACACCATTAAAAATTATGCCAACTACTTATCACTGCTCAGAATTGAATTGATTAGTAATATTGTGCTCACTGGTTGAAAAGCAATCTTCTAGAAAATTTTAAAATAGAAAAAAAAATCCTCCATTTATTAATTACAAAGATAAAAAGAGTAACTTTCTAGTGGAGAAACATGGAAGACACGACCTTAACCAAGTGATCAAAATTAACATCACCAGTAAGATAACATATTGACATCATTGACCCCGATATGATGTCATCATCTCTTCAGTAGTATCCTTGCCAAAAATGGATAACCTCAATCTAATTATGAGAAAACATCACAAAATGCAAACTACAAAATGTCTGAGCAGCAGTACTCTTTAACAATGCTGGGGCCAGGGAAGACAAAGAAAGACTGAAGAACCATTCTGGTTTGAAAGAGTCCAAGGAACAAGACCAAATGCAATGTGGAATCCCAGAATGCTGCCTGGACCAGAAAATGGGCATTAAAGGAAAACATAAATTCTAATAAGGTGTAATAAGCTAGTGTTAATAGCATTATAACAATGTTATATTCTTGGTTATGATAATTTAACTGTGGTTATAGAAATGTTAACATTAGGGGAATCCAGATAAACATTGTACTATTTTGCAACTTGTCCATAGGTCTAAAATTCTTTCAAAATACAATTTAAATAGATCATATTTTGGTTTCATCAACCAATTAATAAGGGAATAGTGTTTATGCAAAGCTCATACACCTTTCAGAGGGGATGGTCATGAGTCAAAAGGAACTTGAGTGGGGGCCCAAACAACTAAGACAGTTATCTTTAACGGAAACAAGGCGTAGTTGACTTCCATTATGTTTAACAGTTACTTTCTACAGAGATGCTGAGAATATCGAATTAGGGAATACTGGAGAATTCCTCCTGGGGGAAATACAGGGGTCGTTTCCTACAGGCCTCTGATCAGTACATAATCTTGTTTTATGTATGTTTCTATTTGAAGACATCTTGTTTAATATATATTGGTGATTCACTAACATTGATTTCATGGCCAACAGCACCATAGCTTGTGTGAATGAAATGTATCTACACCCGTATTTTCTCCATAGGGTGCGTCACGGTTTTCTGTGCTTAGGAACAGTTGGCAGCACTTCAGCATTACTCCTGGAGGCCATTTTAAACAGCAAAATCATCAACAAAATGTGCAAAGATGCAAACAAAAAATGGTAAAAAAAAAAAAATTCATTGAAGTAAAAATAAATAAATAAATAAATAAATCCCCCAAAGGACACAGTACGAGAGCTTCAACAAGAAGGCAGAGTCATACTGTTCAACCCCAGCTGGGAGGCGGTGTACACCAGCAACACAAATTTTTCACTGCCCTGTGCATGTCTGCAATTGACCACAAAAGCACCACCAATGTTAATTTGAGTTTACAAGTAAATAAGTTTTAGTCAGTGGGTGAATTTGCAAATATGGGATTCATAGATAATGAGGACTGACTATACCAACACGTCCAATGACTGTGAAGTTATATTCTTGCCTTTAGTGAATAAGTACAATATCTACATTTCAAAAGGTGGACTGAATTCTCAGAAAATTAGAAAGTAACTGAAAATTCTTCACTTATTAGAACTCAGCAGAAAGAGGGGGGCTTCTTCACTAAGACTTGCCCAATTACAGTATCACACTTTTCTTAGAGATGGAAATATGAATATGAATGGACATTTGTCTCTGAACTTTCATCCAGTTTGGGGGCACTTTAATTCTATAATTAGTTCTATCTCAGTTTACGGCCTTTTTTCCCCCTACCCTGGCTACACTGAGGGTCTTCTCAGTGCCTTGGCCTCACCAAGTCCAATGAAACTGATTTCCTTTTCATTTTAATCATCAGTACACCTGGCCACAACTTGAGGTTCATCAAAATCTGGAACAGTCTCAACCTCAGGAAAGCCTCTCTTAATTTTCACACATCCACTCCTCACTTCTAATAAATCTATTCAATTTCAATTTGTGACATAGAAACTCCAAAATTTCATTATATCCCCCAAGACAATCAGTCCTATCTGAAGTGAAGTCAAGTGAAAGTCGCTCAGTTGTATCTGTCTCTTTGCGACCCCATGGACTGAATAGTAGAGTCCATGGAATTCTCCAGGCCAGAATACTGGAGTGGGTAGCCTTTCCCTTCTCCAGGAGATCTTCNGAAGTCAAGTGAAAGTCGCTCAGTTGTATCTGTCTCTTTGCGACCCCATGGACTGAATAGTAGAGTCCATGGAATTCTCCAGGCCAGAATACTGGAGTGGGTAGCCTTTCCCTTCTCCAGGAGATCTTCCCAACCCAGGGATTGAACCCAGGTCTCCTACATTACAGGCAGATTCTTTACCTCTGAGCCATCAGGGAAGCCCAAGAATCTGGGAGTGGGTAGCCTATCCCTTCTCCAGCAGCTCTTCCCGACCCAGGAATTGAACTGGGGTCTCCTGCACTACAGCCAGATTCTTCATTCTCAACTGAGCCATGAGGGAAACCCTATCTAGCTGTACTTAATTCAGTAACACTTGTGAAGTCATTTCAATGATGCTTTCACTAGCACCCAAAGACATATTATCTTTCAACCTGTTACATCTTTTAATTTTCCAAATTATGACCTTGAGTAATCACCATTTTTTTCTTCTACTTCCATTCCTGGTCTGCCAAGTATTTCTGCAAACATTCACAAGATACTGTTAAAATCCAAAATAAATTAATTTACTCAATCAACCTTCAACAAATCTTTACCATCCTTATTCATCTACTATTAAAATCCAATTGCACAGACAGGATCTGTCAAATAGTCCCTCCATTCTATACATATTGCCAATACTCTAATTCAGACTGATACATAGATCACCTGTCTATGGTAATAAGTCCTTAAAATAGTCTCCCCCCATCTGTCCTGTCCACTTAATAAGCTAATTAATCATCTTAAAGTATACAGTACATAGCTACCTGGCGAAATTCCAAACACCTTTATGTGGCATTAAAGTCCCTTGAAGAACTGATTTCAGATTACTTGTAAAGACTTTTCTTCTATTAATCCATTTTCATACCATGTCTAAGCCTGAATGAACTATTTCCATTCTTACATAGGTCCTTCTTCTCTTTAATCAAGCCCCTTATTTATATTTTCCTTTTGTCAGAAATACCTTATCCCCAATCTCTATCCCTCACAATCTTTCCCATTCTTTAAGCCCTGGCTCAAAATACATCTCTTCTATGAAGCCTACTCTGCTTCAATATTTGGAAACATTCTCTTTCTCTGACTCACCAAGCATTCTGGAATTATACTTAGTACATTTGTGTTTTTAAGTAATAATTTTATTCTCCTCACAACATTTCAAGATCTTTGAGGGCAGGAAACATATCTATCTTGCATTCATCACAACACCTAGCACAAATGCTCAGTAAACTATATAGATAGATAGATAAAGATACATGTGTGTGTATATATATATATATATATATATATATATGCCTAATATGGGTACGGACATAATATACATAAAGTATATATAAGTACATATAATATGATCTGTGTATAACAGAGAAGACTAAAAACAGCGTTAGTAGCTCATATTGTTGATAGATTAAAACCTGAAATAGACATAGGGAAAAAGCAAACAAAACANTATGGGTACGGACATAATATACATAAAGTATATATAAGTACATATAATATGATCTGTGTATAACAGAGAAGACTAAAAACAGCGTTAGTAGCTCATATTGTTGATAGATTAAAACCTGAAATAGACATAGGGAAAAAGCAAACAAAACAGTAGTAAGTTAACAATCATTTGATAAAGTAAAATTGATTGGAGAAACTGATGAGTGATTAACTATTGTGACATCAACTCTTTAGGTACAGTTGAACTGAAATCCTTCTAGATAGCAAGATTTATTTCATCCCTGGGATTAAAAAGTAAAAGATAACAGAAGACAAAGTATATTCAATGAATTCTTAAATTGAATGGATATTACTGTAATTTACTTCATTTGAAGGACTTTTAAAATTTTGATTAAATGTAAAAAGTAACTTAGTGTTTAGTGTCTATTCTGCTTGCATCATGAATACTAATGAAACAAATTACCATCACCACCACCAGAATGGTAAAATATATTTCTTAGTTAAAAAACACTTCAAAAACTCTACTAGAAATGTAACTCAGTAGGAAGCTACAACAACTGTGGAAGCTTAGTAACATCAAAGACAACCATCCATCATCTTCATGACCATGATAGTTCTATCTGCACTCAGTGAGCAATGCAGAAAAGGGTACAATATCAAGGGAGATGACTTCCCTAGTGCTTTGTCCCATTGCAGGGAAATTGCATGAGATTACTGTGAAATAAAAATTAAGTGATGAAACTTAGTCAGTTTTGTTCTGATAAGCATGCAAATACTTCTCTTGGGGCTTATTCTTGCTCTTGTAGATTAATAAACCCTTTAATTTCTAGAAACTCCCAACATCCTGAAGAAAACTTTTTAAAAGCCAAGCTTCAATGACACCCTATTTTGACTTGGCTACTGACCCTATTTCAGATTCAATCTGGTGCGCTGAAACAATAGCAGAATGAAAGGAAAAAATTCTCTAGATGTTACAGAATACTATAATACAGAACTTAAGTGTGAGGTTTACAAAGGTGGGTTATCTGAGTTTACTATTTCCCAAATCACAGACCTGTCAAAAATTGTTTATTGAAAGAAAATGTGATTCAACTGAACCAACACTTATTAAATAACTATTATATGTCAGCCTGGGAAGAGAAGGATGATTAAAATGGTGTCCATTCCATCAAAGAATTCACAAAAACTATCAGTAAAACAGACATGTGTAACATTCACATCATATGATGGGGCAGCTGTTTGAACAAAGTATTACGTGAACACAGAAGAAAGAGCTGCCTGAGGGAGGTGAGAGCGAAACAGAAACGGACGGTGACCTTCCAGCTTGACTCGGGAAGACACAAGCCAGAAAAACAAAGGTATCCTCAACCATGAAGAAGCCCTAGACAGGAATCTAAGTTTTAGGATCATTTCAAAGCATCAGCTATCAAAGTAACTGAGAACAAAGATAAATCATAGGTAGAATATGTGATGAGATACGTTGTTGCTTGCAACCCCATGGACTGCAACACACCAGGCCTCCTTGTCCCTGACTATCTCCCGGAGTTTGCCCAAGTTCATGTCCACTGAATTGGTGATCCTGCCCAGTGTCTCCTCCTTGGCCACCTTCTCCTTCTGCCTTCAACCTTTCCCAGCATCGGGGTCCTTTCCAATGAGTCTGCTGCTCTCACCAGGTGGCCAAAGTACTGGAGCTTCAGCTTCGTTTAGAATTTAGGAAATATCCAAGCAAAAATGCTGGAATGGGTAACCATTCCCTTCTCCATGGGATCTTCCTGACCCAGGGATCAAACCTAGGTCTCCTGCCTTGCAGGCAGATTCTTCACCATCTGAGCCACCAGGGAAGCCCTGATGAGAACCTAAACTGAGATCAATTAGTAAAATGAGCTATATCCATGAGGGTGGTATTCTCACTTCAACCGTGAGACTGCAGGATGGGAAATTATGCTTCACCCCATATGGGAAATGACCGTGAGAACTGTCTTCTCATGACAGAGGGGACTGGGAGTGACTTATTGGGCCTTTCAGCATATACTATAAGGGAACCTGTGGAAAAATAATCATCTTTTAAGAAAGGCTTTAGTTTATGGATGAGCAACATAATTGTGCAATAAGCAATAGGGTGCCAGAAACAACGTGTGACATTTATATGGCTCAACTCCTCAGGGCTGAAATAGAAGGGATTTCCAAATGATACTTCAGGGCTCTGAAAGCAGAAAGCACAATAGAATGGATGTCTCACTGTTCAAGCCCCCAGAGAGAATTCCTCATAAACACTATTTCCATCAGAAAGGATCAGCATCCGGACACTGCCTCTGTAAATAAAGATCACTCTGAAATTTGTACAATTGTCTCATGAACACAATCTATGGGTAATATTAGGATTTTATTATCTGCCTGTTCAGTTGGTGTATCTTAACCACATTCTTCTGCCCTGTGTATTCCAGAGTGAGTTGGCAAGAAATCAACTGAGAAACTCTAGGCCTTCTGGAAATAAGATCTCTTGACTGTTCCTATATTTATTTTTAAGGGGGGCCAATGTCAAGTATGGAGAAGATTTGGTTAAATTAAAAAGCATCAAGAACAAAAATTTTGACTTTTAGTCCCAGATACACTATTCAAAGTATTACCTTATGGAGAAAGCATGAAATATTTGTATAACATAGAGAAAGAAAAGGGACCTCAAAAATATTTTCTTTGCCAACAAAGTCCTGAGGAAACAAATTTTTTTTTATTAATAATAAGATTCCTCCCAATGCATCATTTGTCTAGATAAATGTAGCCCAAGGCTACAAAAACACATTCTTAATAATGTTGAAATGAACAGTGAATACGCTTTCTTTATAATGCTCATATTTTTCTAGCAATTTTTATTTTCTTAACATTCCCAACATTTCTAATTTCCCATGTGCCCAGAACAGAATGTGAAATTTAAACAATTAAACCAAATCTCCATTGAAGAGCTTTCTGGATAAGCACAGCAAAGGTTTGCTGATTTAACAGGCAAACATGTTTATAATTTGCTGGTGGTGTGAAACTCACTCACTACTGGGAAATTCTGACATCTAAGATCTACATATTGAGATGCTGGAAGAGAACTAGAGAGGATGTCTATGATTTTAATTTACTTATCCTATTTAGAAAAAAAAGTCACTTAAGTCATCCTGGCTCACTCTTCTTACCATTAGTCATACTGCATTTCCTTCAGCCTGTGAGTGTGTTTCTATGTAAATAAACTATGTAGTTCACTTGGGGATAAAAGTCACAGTATTTAGAGATTATAAAGACCTATTAGATCATCCGGTCTGGCCCACAAGAGATAGTCCCTAGATAGGGAACGTAATTGTTGATCTTTGCCAAGAGGCCAAGAAGAAACAGTTGGCAAAAATATTTTCCGTGCTTTTTTGGGTTTAACTTATCTAACAGTGCTTTGGTCACTTCCCAAGTGGACTAATAAAATTATCATTAAACAGTTTCACTTATCAAGGAGACATAAAGTTTAACTTAATCTAAGTTCACAGCGTTTCAACCCCCTCCATTTGTTGAAGAAATGATCTTGTTTTCAAAATATGAACAGTGAGGAGCCTGCTCTTTGAACTAACCAGGCAGTTACCCTTCTTTGGAAGTCCAAAGGCAAATTCTTCCAAACTGTTTTTCCTATTTTCACAAATTTTGGAGCAATTAGATGTTAAAACATTGGTTTGAGCAAAGTAGGAAGTGAATACAGTAGAATACAATATGATAACAGCTTATTACTTTCAGAATCAAAGCACTTTCTATTTCTATATTTGCTACGCTTCATAGAATTGGGAATAATTTTGAAACAAAGTATGGAGAGGTCTGGCATTAGGGTGAAAGTCAAAGAGTAAATTGGCAATGTGAACTACAAAGAAACAGTGAAGATACCTGTTCTGGTAAATATTCTTTTTATTCCGCAGTTCTTAAGTCCTATTTTAACTGCACCAGGCATATTCCTTCTACCTACATTATTTTCAGAAAACTATCAATACAAATGAAGAAGTAAAAGTCATATAAACAAATATACAAAAAATAANCTATTCTTTTTATTCCGCAGTTCTTAAGTCCTATTTTAACTGCACCAGGCATATTCCTTCTACCTACATTATTTTCAGAAAACTATCAATACAAATGAAGAAGTAAAAGTCATATAAACAAATATACAAAAAATAACACAAATAGGAAAACATAACAAATAGTAGGGAATGATAATGTAAAAGAAAAATTAGATCTAAACACTTAAAACATAATTGTTTCTCATCTATTAAACACAAATCAACCTAACCCATGGAGTAAATCTTCTGTTTTTATTGAGTTAGTATTTCATGTAGGTACAGTATTTGTATCACGTGAAAGTATACTAAAAATGTTGAAAAAAAATGTGGTCCTTGACTTTCTGAAGTATACATCCTACATTAAGAGCTTACAATCCATTTTAAGCCAATAACAAATTTAAGGATCCCAGAGGAACTCAGTAAGACTCTCCGTGTTCACTAAGCATGCACCTTGGGCTAAGCCCTAACACCTAGGTCAACCCCCAGGTGTTGCTGAAAATTATCAAGGGCGTTAGACATGGCCCCTGCCCTTCCAGAGCTTATAGTATTATGGATAAGATACATATCTATTCTGCCATCCATCCTGTCCCATGCAGCATGGGACATAAGGGACTAATTTCTGTTATCTAGCTTGTAAAGACTTAGCTGGAAAATCAGAGTCTGGACAGGAGAATGGTAGACTGAAGCAAAGGGAAGTTAGTCAAAGTATTATTTGCAAAGATCAAGCAGAGTTAAGAGAGATTAAAAAGAAACGGCGAGGTTTCTGAGGACGGACAAGTGAGGAAGTCATCAGCCACCTAGGTCGGAGAGAACAAGGCCACGGGGTTGATGTTCACTAAGCTGACCTGCATGTTCCCTTAGGTCTCCTGCTGGTGCTTCCCTCTCACCAAACACATGCTGAAGCCAGAAGGCAAGAGATTGTTGAGATAGCCCATGAAGGCCAACCTCCAAGAGCACAGAACAGGATGGAAAAAGGTAGACAGGACATCTGGCAAGGCAGAGACTAGCCAAGAGAACTGGCTAAATTTAGAACCATCCAAGATCACAGGATAATGTATATGCTGTATTCATAACTAAGAATTGTAGTAGATTGGTTAAGAGGAGCATTTTATTTGCAACAGAGAATTTTGGCACTTTTCCATTAGATGAGATCACAGTCAATATTAACACAAGTTTCCAGCTTAAGCTGTGGAACATAAATGGTGAAATCTAATTTAACCAGTATTCTGCCAATGTGAGGTCTATAATTGGCACTTCTACACATCAACTATTAAATAACTATACAAGATAATGGTGGTCTTGAAGCATACTGAATTCTAAATAACTTATAAATCTTCAGGAATATCATATTTAGAACAACCTTAGCCTTAAGCAGAATATAATCTTTATTTTTTAATTTGGTTATTCATGAACCTCATATATGACGACTTGTCGAAAACTATATTGTGTGTGTGTTAGTCACTATACTGTAGCCTGTCAAACTCCTCTTTCCATGAGATTCTCTGGGCAAGAATACTGGAATGGATTGCCATTCCCTTCTCCAAGGAATCTTCCTGACCCCAGGGATTGAACCTGGATCTCCTGCATTGCAGGCAGATTCTTTATCATCCAAGCCACCAGGGAAGTCCTCAAAACAATATTGGTTAACCAGAAAACTCTGCTTCTTGTGGTCATGAAAGGTAACAGAAAGTTTACTCTNAACGTGTGACATTTATATGGCTCAACTCCTCAGGGCTGAAATAGAAGGGATTTCCAAATGATACTTCAGGGCTCTGAAAGCAGAAAGCACAATAGAATGGATGTCTCACTGTTCAAGCCCCCAGAGAGAATTCCTCATAAACACTATTTCCATCAGAAAGGATCAGCATCCGGACACTGCCTCTGTAAATAAAGATCACTCTGAAATTTGTACAATTGTCTCATGAACACAATCTATGGGTAATATTAGGATTTTATTATCTGCCTGTTCAGTTGGTGTATCTTAACCACATTCTTCTGCCCTGTGTATTCCAGAGTGAGTTGGCAAGAAATCAACTGAGAAACTCTAGGCCTTCTGGAAATAAGATCTCTTGACTGTTCCTATATTTATTTTTAAGGGGGGCCAATGTCAAGTATGGAGAAGATTTGGTTAAATTAAAAAGCATCAAGAACAAAAATTTTGACTTTTAGTCCCAGATACACTATTCAAAGTATTACCTTATGGAGAAAGCATGAAATATTTGTATAACATAGAGAAAGAAAAGGGACCTCAAAAATATTTTCTTTGCCAACAAAGTCCTGAGGAAACAAATTTTTTTTTATTAATAATAAGATTCCTCCCAATGCATCATTTGTCTAGATAAATGTAGCCCAAGGCTACAAAAACACATTCTTAATAATGTTGAAATGAACAGTGAATACGCTTTCTTTATAATGCTCATATTTTTCTAGCAATTTTTATTTTCTTAACATTCCCAACATTTCTAATTTCCCATGTGCCCAGAACAGAATGTGAAATTTAAACAATTAAACCAAATCTCCATTGAAGAGCTTTCTGGATAAGCACAGCAAAGGTTTGCTGATTTAACAGGCAAACATGTTTATAATTTGCTGGTGGTGTGAAACTCACTCACTACTGGGAAATTCTGACATCTAAGATCTACATATTGAGATGCTGGAAGAGAACTAGAGAGGATGTCTATGATTTTAATTTACTTATCCTATTTAGAAAAAAAAGTCACTTAAGTCATCCTGGCTCACTCTTCTTACCATTAGTCATACTGCATTTCCTTCAGCCTGTGAGTGTGTTTCTATGTAAATAAACTATGTAGTTCACTTGGGGATAAAAGTCACAGTATTTAGAGATTATAAAGACCTATTAGATCATCCGGTCTGGCCCACAAGAGATAGTCCCTAGATAGGGAACGTAATTGTTGATCTTTGCCAAGAGGCCAAGAAGAAACAGTTGGCAAAAATATTTTCCGTGCTTTTTTGGGTTTAACTTATCTAACAGTGCTTTGGTCACTTCCCAAGTGGACTAATAAAATTATCATTAAACAGTTTCACTTATCAAGGAGACATAAAGTTTAACTTAATCTAAGTTCACAGCGTTTCAACCCCCTCCATTTGTTGAAGAAATGATCTTGTTTTCAAAATATGAACAGTGAGGAGCCTGCTCTTTGAACTAACCAGGCAGTTACCCTTCTTTGGAAGTCCAAAGGCAAATTCTTCCAAACTGTTTTTCCTATTTTCACAAATTTTGGAGCAATTAGATGTTAAAACATTGGTTTGAGCAAAGTAGGAAGTGAATACAGTAGAATACAATATGATAACAGCTTATTACTTTCAGAATCAAAGCACTTTCTATTTCTATATTTGCTACGCTTCATAGAATTGGGAATAATTTTGAAACAAAGTATGGAGAGGTCTGGCATTAGGGTGAAAGTCAAAGAGTAAATTGGCAATGTGAACTACAAAGAAACAGTGAAGATACCTGTTCTGGTAACTATTCTTTTTATTCCGCAGTTCTTAAGTCCTATTTTAACTGCACCAGGCATATTCCTTCTACCTACATTATTTTCAGAAAACTATCAATACAAATGAAGAAGTAAAAGTCATATAAACAAATATACAAAAAATAACACAAATAGGAAAACATAACAAATAGTAGGGAATGATAATGTAAAAGAAAAATTAGATCTAAACACTTAAAACATAATTGTTTCTCATCTATTAAACACAAATCAACCTAACCCATGGAGTAAATCTTCTGTTTTTATTGAGTTAGTATTTCATGTAGGTACAGTATTTGTATCACGTGAAAGTATACTAAAAATGTTGAAAAAAAATGTGGTCCTTGACTTTCTGAAGTATACATCCTACATTAAGAGCTTACAATCCATTTTAAGCCAATAACAAATTTAAGGATCCCAGAGGAACTCAGTAAGACTCTCCGTGTTCACTAAGCATGCACCTTGGGCTAAGCCCTAACACCTAGGTCAACCCCCAGGTGTTGCTGAAAATTATCAAGGGCGTTAGACATGGCCCCTGCCCTTCCAGAGCTTATAGTATTATGGATAAGATACATATCTATTCTGCCATCCATCCTGTCCCATGCAGCATGGGACATAAGGGACTAATTTCTGTTATCTAGCTTGTAAAGACTTAGCTGGAAAATCAGAGTCTGGACAGGAGAATGGTAGACTGAAGCAAAGGGAAGTTAGTCAAAGTATTATTTGCAAAGATCAAGCAGAGTTAAGAGAGATTAAAAAGAAACGGCGAGGTTTCTGAGGACGGACAAGTGAGGAAGTCATCAGCCACCTAGGTCGGAGAGAACAAGGCCACGGGGTTGATGTTCACTAAGCTGACCTGCATGTTCCCTTAGGTCTCCTGCTGGTGCTTCCCTCTCACCAAACACATGCTGAAGCCAGAAGGCAAGAGATTGTTGAGATAGCCCATGAAGGCCAACCTCCAAGAGCACAGAACAGGATGGAAAAAGGTAGACAGGACATCTGGCAAGGCAGAGACTAGCCAAGAGAACTGGCTAAATTTAGAACCATCCAAGATCACAGGATAATGTATATGCTGTATTCATAACTAAGAATTGTAGTAGATTGGTTAAGAGGAGCATTTTATTTGCAACAGAGAATTTTGGCACTTTTCCATTAGATGAGATCACAGTCAATATTAACACAAGTTTCCAGCTTAAGCTGTGGAACATAAATGGTGAAATCTAATTTAACCAGTATTCTGCCAATGTGAGGTCTATAATTGGCACTTCTACACATCAACTATTAAATAACTATACAAGATAATGGTGGTCTTGAAGCATACTGAATTCTAAATAACTTATAAATCTTCAGGAATATCATATTTAGAACAACCTTAGCCTTAAGCAGAATATAATCTTTATTTTTTAATTTGGTTATTCATGAACCTCATATATGACGACTTGTCGAAAACTATATTGTGTGTGTGTTAGTCACTATACTGTAGCCTGTCAAACTCCTCTTTCCATGAGATTCTCTGGGCAAGAATACTGGAATGGATTGCCATTCCCTTCTCCAAGGAATCTTCCTGACCCCAGGGATTGAACCTGGATCTCCTGCATTGCAGGCAGATTCTTTATCATCCAAGCCACCAGGGAAGTCCTCAAAACAATATTGGTTAACCAGAAAACTCTGCTTCTTGTGGTCATGAAAGGTAACAGAAAGTTTACTCTCCCTACCCCAGCCCACCCCACCTCACCCCACAAAGTTTAATTCCCAGAAGTTCACTCTGCACCTTTCTATTCAGTCTTTGGGGATATATATTCTCCTTGAATTATGCTTGATTTAATGTGTTTTGCATACAGATTCCAGTGTATTAGCAGCACTTCATTACTCAATAACAAAAAGCTACAAATAGATTAATGAAGAATCCTTTAGAGGATTCAGAACACACAACATGAGTGTCCCATTTATGCTTGGAAGTTGCTTATTAGCAGCTGAACAACAACAGTTTTCTATAACCCTGCAGCCTCACAACTGAGCATGATCTGCTCCAATTTGGAATTCAAGTTATGATTTGGATTCTATACATTTTCCTCAAATTCTAAAACAGCAACCACAGAACACTTGGGGCCTTATTCATTAAACAATGAATTCATTAAACAATGAACCATTCTGAACGTTCTTTCCTTGTTTCCCAGACTTGATGAACTTTTATACATGAAATTTGGCTGCCCTGATGCAAAAGAATCAACAATTAGAGTACCAGTATTGAAGGACATCAGCCTGGTTTGAAAACACATCCCCAAAGTGTCCAGTCCAATGCAAAAGCTGGATGCAAATATTTACTCTTCCCCTCCCAATGGAATCATCTAACTGAATTGAGTGGTAATCAATAATGTATATCCTTCAAGTGCTTCAAAAACTATGTGTGTGTGTTAGTCACTCAGTCGTATTCAATTCCTTGCAACCCCGTGGACTGTAGCCTCCCAGGCTACTCTGTCCATGGGATTCTCCAAGCAAAAATACTGGAGTGGGTAGCCATTCCTTTCTCCAAGGGATCTTCCTGACCCAGGACCCAGGGATTGAACCTGGGTCTCCTGAACTGCAGGCAGATTCTTTACCATCTGAGCCACTAGGGAACTTCCTCAAAATTTATATATAACATTAAAATTTTGATATTTGGTACATCTAAACCTGTGCAGATACCCTCCCAAAATAGATTCTTGACCCAGAATTTTTAACTACAGACTGAAAAGTCTTTAGGTCCTAAAGAACAGAACACCCCAATTTTAGCTTCTGATCACAATTCATAAACTATAAAACAAACTTCTTTTTAAAGTTCTATAGGAACAAGAAGCAACCCTGACTAAGATTTTCCCAAGTGAATGGATAATAAGATCACACTGATCTTTATATGGCCATATAAAACATTCAATCTACTTTCAGGTAATTTTTAACTAAAAATCTCAGCGTAATTATAATGTGGGTTTGGGGGGTTCCCTGGCACAAGTATATTGGTCCATAATCTCTATCTGGAAGCATGGAAGCACACAACAGAGAAAGGGAAGATATATAAGAGTAGGATGAGAAAGGGAGTTATGTCATCTCACATCTCTTCCTGACACATTTTAGAAGATACTCCATAAAGGCTTCCGCTATAGTTATCCAAAGGGTCCCCTTTCTCTGAATTTGTACCTTGAAAGATTAAATCTTAGTCCCCCTACTCCCTGCCATAACTGGAAGAATTTATTAATATTAGAGCAACGAAATGAAAATGAAGGCAATGGAAAACTCCCCCTAGACAAGATTCAAGCTTTATCAAGCATGATGTTACGTGAACCTCATCCCTCCCCCATCCTTCCTTAATGCACCATATAGAGAGGGCTCTCATGTTGTAAAGATGTCATATATATTTTCTCTTCACTCAAAGCTTCCTGAATAAAGAGAGATCTATTTGTCTCCATGGTGTTTTCACCATTAACAGTATCAGAGCTGCAGGGACACAATGGGAGATGTGTTTTCCGTTAACCTCTTGACTCAGAGATGTCCTGATGCTACACGTTATTGCATTTTGCATTAGCACAGAACAGTGGGAGATCTGTGACTGATGTAAAAGGGTTGAGAAGGGCCACAGAAGCTCTCGTGTGCTCCATACTGCAGTTGGCGGTGGAGCACGAAGCACATAATTTTTGTTTAGAAAGAGCTCAAACAGGAACCAGGGAAGGAGGTGGTGAATTTCACATGCCCGACATAGCCCCCTCTCGCTTACCACTGAGATAATCTCTCCTGTAAAATGATATTCAGTGCTTTTAACCCTGTTCACAGACATTAACTAGGCAGAACTTAATTTACTTTTCTTTATTATCCTAATGATCTACAAACCATGGAAGGAACAAGGGAATTAATATTTACTGTTTTCTTGGGCTTTTTTTTTTTTTCATTGCCTTAATGTGGCTTTCTATGTTAGCATCTTAGTGTGGTAACCACTACTGCAAATTGTTTCTTACTATTCTGCTCATGTCCCTTTGACAGTACGGATGTAGAAGTGGAAATTTCTAGTTATAAGGCAGGAGAATATGGAGGCTAAGAAGTAAAATTCTAGTCACTGCCATCTACCATTTTTGAATGACAGTCCCAGAATCGCAGAATACTCCTTTGAAAAGTCCCTCAGAATAAACCAGTTCTAGTCCAAGGATTTACGTAACTGGGCACTGATGTTCAGGAGGCTTAAATTACTTGAGTAGGGCAAAACCAGGTTTGGTACCTGCACTCATGCCCCCCAGTGGATTCTCTTTACAGGCCCTAATTGAGGATGTGTATACTGAATGAATAATCAGGGTCATATGAAGATCTTAGGAGTAAACTCAATGTCACAAGGTCCTTGTTTCTAAAATGCAACTTTCATAATGTGGCATCTTAGGGTTCTATATTAGTGAAAGAAGCTAAAACATTTGCAAAAGATAAACTGTGCAATTGCAATTAAAGAGGAAGTCTGTTGTACTTATCTAAAGATGCGAAGCTGTCTCCAAATGTTTTTCCTTCAGCCTAAGTGTCTGACCATCTTGGAATTTAGAAACATTTGATTACGTAAAACTTTGCTACCCAGTTAAGTGTGCTCCACACACCAATGGCACCAGCCTCACGTGAGAGTCGACAGGCATGCCACATTTCAGGCCCTGTTCAGACCTCCTGAATCCGAACCCACATTCTAACAAGATCCCTGAGGGCTTCACAGTAATTAAAGTTTGATAAATGCTATTTAAAGGAAGTGTTCAATAAAACTTAGAAGAACAACTATTAAAGAAAGAAACTATTAAAGATCATCAAAGATCAGTCTCTCTCAGAACAGAAATTCAAGTGTTGTGGTGGAGTTAGAATCTAGAGGACAAAAGATGTAGGGGAAATAGCGGGACCAGAATAGTAATGAGGTAGGGTATTATTCTATTTGCAGTCCAAACTTGCACTAAATAGTTAGAAAATATTGAGTTGGCTCAAAATTTCGTTAAGATATCAATATCGTATGTAAAAACGCAAAGGAACTCTTTAGCAAATCCAATATATTTTGACTGAATTAACAAAAACTTGGTTTACTTAGTCCTCTCTGGGTCTTTCAGAAATGCTCAGTGAAGACATGAGCCAAAACCAACTTGGAGAAGGCTAGTGTTTGTCCTGACAAACTTTGGAACTGTATCATCACCTGTATAAATGACTTTGGAAATGTATAATCACCCAGTACCAGAAGGGGTTGATTGTGTTATCACATACTAGTTAAATGCTTCTACTGATAAACTAGGTCAAAAAGAATCTGATATGCACAAATAAAGAAATACAAGTGACATGTCTTCAGGAAAGTTTATAAACTCACCATACTAACTGTCAGAGTCTCCTTAAATTGTGCCAGCAAAACATTTCTTGTTGATGAAGATGGTCAAGTTGCCAGTAATGCATCTATGCTTTGAAACTTAGCGTGCTAGAAAATAGCTGTACTAAATCACTAGATTTTGAAAAGTTAAAATAGCATTCACATCGTCCATTATAGATATTATAATTTTTGAGGGTATTAAAAAATGTAGCATGCTGCAACAATTTTTTTTCTTCTTAAATCCCAAGATTAATTCTCAGAAGACAAGCTATGATTATTGCATTAATTGTGTGCTTGGGATTTCTGGGACTAAGAATGACTTTCAGATATAAAATTCAGTGAAGAGTTTCTCTGAGGAAACAGAACCCATACTCACCAAAGATGAAGATAAGGAATGAAATCATTTTGAAGAATACTTTACCCATGTATTACTGATGAGACTAAGTTGCATCTAAAGTAGTCTCCATAATTTATTTTCCATGCAGTTCCCAAACTCTTTGTCCTACTATGAGCTACTGGATGAAAAGCACAAAGGTATGACCTTCTAGATACCACAGTCATTCTGAAAGCAAAGATGACATGATTTGAACTCTGGTGGATGTAACCTTATTACAAAGTCAGGAGAAATTCAACCATAATGAAAGTTAGTCTGTTTTCAGAAACAAGACCCCAGACACTACTTTGCCTTTGGAAACTATGGCTGTGTGAAATCACTCAAGTTTATGCCACAGCAAAGGAGAGGACATTATTGTCTTGTATGGGAAGGTAATTCGATAAAAAAAAAAAAGCTTTATAAATGTATAAACAATATTAAGTAGGTCCTTATATGTCAAGTGGCTACAGATGTTGAATATACAAACTCTTAGCCAACACAGACACAGGTAGTAACTGTGTTTCCCATCAAACTCATAATAAATGTGACAAAGTAATGAAAGTATCTTCCAGATCAAGGCCCCAGGCTCTTCTAAAGGATGGATGAATTAGCTAAGAAATGAAGACTATACATAAGCCCTGAGGGTCTTGCTCCTATTTTTGCTGTAGACCTACACGGTGGCCTAATAACAGTGGACGTTTTGCTGTGCTTCATCATCAAATTGGGACTAGTTATCCTTGACCTGTTAGTGATGTCACAGTCACTATGATTCACCAAGAATATACTTGAGCATGGAATTAAAATGGTGACACAGTGATCACATCTTTTAAACAATGTGGCAGCAGGAGGTGGTAGTGAAGAGAGAGCTATAGTTAGATAGCAAAACCATTTTATTCTACACGTTATATATTTAAGTGTCAGGAAATAGTAAAATGAATAGAATAACCTCATTAATCACTTTCTGATCACCTTTCTGCATTTTCTGCTGAGAAGTATCTAAACTTGGAGCAAACAGGTTCAGCCAAAATATTGAGTTATAGTGCTGCTCACATGCTGTGTAGTTGTATGAAAATGTTAATCGCTCAATTGTGTCTGACTCTTCACAACCCTATGGGCTGGCTCCTCGGTCCATAGGATTTTCCTGGCATGAATGCTGGAGTGAGTTGCCATTTCTTTCTCCAGAGGATCTTCCCAACCCAGGGATTGAACCCGGGTCTCCCGCATTGTAGGTAGACGCTTTACCATCTGAGCTACCAGAGAGGTTGTATAAGATCAGTCTAAATCAGGCAAAATCTCCACTGTTCATTAGTTATCACCATGAAACGATAAAGCCTTGTATGCTGAGACAATCTATCCACACTACTGCCATCTCAGTCTCTTGGTATTTTTCCTAGGGAAGTTGGTTGGAGGATATCACACTCATTAACAGGGATATAAACAGCATTCAGTCAAAGCTCAGCTTCACCTAAAATGCAAAGTGTAAATTCACAAACATGGTTCTTGATCTTGGGAGCTTCCTAAGATGGAGGATACATGATTGCTTTCGATTTGGTGAAACTTAAGAAAGTAGAATGTGATTGCAAAAACAGTCTGATCTGTCATGCCTTTCTGAGTTCATGCCCTTTACCATCAAACTTTGTTGCCATGCCTGGTCATTTGACTTCTTTTGGCGAATGAATTATTAGTAAGCATAAAGCCGGCATAAGCTTGCTTTAAAAAATATTTAAGTCATTTGGCCTGTTGTTGTTTTTGCTCCTCCTCCTCCACTATGAGAATGTGCTGCGACCAGCCTGTTGGAGTATGTAACACATGGAATAGATCTGAGCTGTCCCGGTCATTCTAGTAACCCATCCTACATCTGACAGCCGGAGTGAATGAGAACAACCAAGACCAGAACAACTTCTCATTCTCAGTCATGCATCCACAGATTTATGAGCAAAATATATATTTATTGTTATATGCTACTGAGATTTTGTATTGTTATTCAGCAATCTTTTGACAATGGATAACTGATAATCCGAATCTCTCAAAGTCTCATGTTTTTGGTAAAACAAAATCCAACCCAAAGAAGCAAAACATGAAAATGTCGCATGGGTATAAGAATTAAATGAAACATGAATTCTAAAATACCAATAAAATAACTACCCAATCTTACCTTTAATAGGCTTTCCTAGGGGGGGAATAAAAGGCCTGGAGGAACCATGATCATTCTTGGCATGTTGCTTTGTGCAAGACCCAAGGAAAGCTAGGAGGCTGTACAGTTATCTCCCTTGATGTAATTCTAAACTATACAACCTACTACCTCAACCTGGGAGCATGCAGTCATAATGGCTGGAAAGCTACCGTTTCTTAAGCAATGAAATTACAAGTTAGTCTTATAATTGTTCTTTGTGCTGTCACTTATTTGGGCCACTCACAAGAGACCATCAAAGGGCTCAATGGTAAAGAAAATAACACAAGAACCTTGGCATGAGATTACTGTGCGGACAGGAAGGAAGGAAATACTTGAGGTCAATCTTCTTGAAATTATTTGTGCATGAAAATTATAGAAAGATTATGTAATGGCTATTGTGCTGATCAATCTAATGTTCTTTGGTATCTGTTAACAGAACAATGAAAGTAGACCAATATTTAAACTCGCTTCATTGGAGAGAAAATGGGGAAGACAAATGCGAAACTGGAAAACCAGAATCTCTAAGGGGTCAGTAGACAAAAGGAAACAGTTTAAGCCAAAATATGGTGAGAAGTTACAGAAAAACAGGACAATAAACAAATTAGAGATGAACAAATAATATAGAAGTTACAGTAAACATTTACTCAATAGTATTTATCAGGTATATCATGTAATTGACATATTTATAAGGTGTCCATTTTCCAAACTAGACTACTTCAGCCCTTTTTCACAAAGTTTATCCCTAACAGTTTTTTTCTTTTAACAACATATAAAAATGCTGACTTTATTTTTCCCTTATAAGGAATAAATTTCCCTGGTTGTACTTTTCATTTTAAAACTAGGTCTTTTCTTTACCTTCAGGCCCAGTTCAGTGCTGGAGCTGATAGACTCACCAGGTTGGTGACTTCCCATCTCTTTGCGTTCCCGTATTCGGTCATGTTTTTGTATTTTCCAGTGAGGACTACGCTATGGCCATCTCGCCTCATTGCTTAGGTGGACTCTGGTTTTGCTTGGTAAAGGCTGTTCCTCAGAGGAGCTGGGCCTAACCTATACAGTTGGAGGAGGATCTGTTTGGGCACACAGGGATTCAGAGCACACAGGGATTCAAAGAGTGATAATTGTATGGTGACAATTAAACACTGAAGTTAGTGTTACTCCGTTAACTTGGCAAAGGATTGTTTCTCCAATTTTTCCAACCCTATTCCCTCATATGGACATCAAGGAGGTAAAAGCTGCTTTTTGAGGAGGCTGCCTTTCTTGAATCAATGCTACCTGGTTTGGGGGAAAGACTAGAAACTTACTTTTACCAAGCAAACTCCCATTCATCCTTCAAGCCTCAATTTAAAGAGTTCTTTCTCAATCTCATGATTTCATACACACATTTCAAATGTAGGCATACACCATTACATTAACACTTCTCTGTCTCCTTCACTAGCGCTATTTGAAGATGAGGCTGCACTCCTCACCTTTGCAAATCTAGCACTATCTGCATGTCTACTACTTGCTACATAGTGGGGACTTCAAAACATGTTCATGAAAACAAAAATGTATGAATGAATGGATTAAGCGAGAGTATAAAGCAACCTAAAGTTAAGGGCTAGGTGACTTTTTATTTTATGTCAGGTTCCCTGTTCTTCCACTTATACTGCAATTGCGATCACAGGAAGGTGGATTTGCTATCAAGATTCCAGAGCGGGGGAAAGTGAAGTATTCAACGTGGCAAACATGCCGTAAGTCCTGGATCTCATATGGAAATTCAAGAAGTAACTCTGAGTCCTCTGCTCCTAGGTCCTAACTTATGCATATAATTTAACATCCACTGGGACACACAAAGAAAATAGAATTCATTTTCTTTCCTTTGAATGTGAATTTCCTTCAGTTTCCTTGCACCGACTGATCATTTGCCTGATTCTATAAACACAGCTAGGATATAACTCCTATAAATGGGAAACAAGGCAGTGGAAGGGCAGGTGAGTGATGGTAAAAGAAGATACAACAAAGAGAGGGTCAGTTTCAGTGTGCTAGAATGCTAGTATATTCATCTAAATGTATAGCTTACAGAGATGTTAAATATTTGGAAACGGAAACATTCATCCTTCTCCATGTACATTCTTCTTCTAGGGGTCAAAGATAAAAAGATGCTGCTCTTAGAATACTAATGGCTTTCAACGCCCTGCCCTTTTGGTTGTGTGAATCTCCTTGTTTATTTACACTGATTTTAGCCCATTATCATGTATTAGTGCAATTATGGCTCATTACATAATTAGTGTAAATATTTGTAGGCATGTAATAACAACATGCAATTATGATATGGAATGATGTCATAAAAGTCTTATTGAAAAGAAAAGGAAAAAAATAAAATAAGTAGCATTTATAGGAGAACAGTAGTTACATATCTTTAGGTATAGAGAATCTATTGTACTCCTTAACTTTCAAAAATACACTTTAAAGGTTTTCTGAATACATACAGACAGACTCTCAGACTACTGAACATTGAGGTTTTAAGCACTACCAGCAGCAATCTTCTCAAATGAAGGGAGAATGAATCTTGAACAATGTCTGAGATTATAGAAAAGCAGGGACTCCCCACTAGTATTCTGTATTGATTTGGTGTTTGGAAGTTGGACAAATGTTATGATTAAAATATGTGATTCATTACATTATGTGTCAATATAGCTGATAAGCAATTGTGCAAAGGGACTCCTGACCAGATAATCAGTTTTTTGGTGTCAGAGTAATATCTTCAACCTCTAGCAAAGTACTGAACACAAAGTAAGCATTCATAAAGGTTTGTTGAGTGAATACATCTTATAAATTGTCCAGCCATATGGCTGCACTGAAATTAAACGTGGCTTTATTCCAACTCATACTTTACTGAGCAACATGTTAGGTGTTAATGTGTGTGTGTGTGTGTGTGTGTGTGTGTGTGCGTGTGTGTGCACGCGCGTGCGCGCAGTCTCTCAGCCATGTCCGACTCTTTGCAACCCCCTGGACTATTGCCTGCCAGGCTCCTCTGACCATGGAATTTTCCAGGCAAGAATACTGGACTGGGTTGCTACTTCCTACTCCATTAGGTGTTAATACATCTTTTCAAATTTGGAAGAGTCATTCATACTGAATTTTTTGTAAAATTTCAGCGCTATTACAGACATAAGAAACTTTAAAAATCTCAATTAGAGAGGCTAGGTGACATTTGATGGAGTTAAATAGTATAGCAGACAAAGACCCAGAGTATATAATAAATGCCGAGGAATGACTGGTTAAGTACACTGAAAAATAAGAAATCATATTAACTTAATATTCAAAGTTAACTCTGTCCTATAAATAGTATTGTCTTCCCATGAAGATAAATCCACTTATTAATTTAGAAATGCAAATAAGAAACCCTTTCAAAATTAAATATCAGTTCCCCTACTCTCCACAAACTCTGGTGCTGTAGGGCGAATTGCTTTATCAAACACAATTCTTGGAATAATAATTTTCTCTGTTAAAAAAAATCTAAACTGTATCCTGGTGTTATAACTTCATGAATATATTTTGATAATGAGAATTTGAGAATTTTAATAGAACAAGTTCATTTTATACCCATTTTCTCTATACCCTCATGCAGCAATGACTATTGAATATATATTTTAGACTCTAAAATTTAGTCTTTCTGAGGAAAACCTGAAGTTATTTCTGCAGTTTCCTGTAAAATATCTAGTCCACTCTGAGCGAGTCCCAAGGGAATAATTAATAGCTACAGAACCATTCATTCATGAACATAGAAGAAGGGAAAAACACTGAATTTCATCATCCTGTAAAATATTTAATATCCTGTTTCTTGTGGCCAGTGTCCAGGGGCTTTGGGCTTTCCACTAGAATAATCTAGCCAGGTGAATCAAAGAATCATATCCTAGGCCTCTTAGAAACTTTGAAAAGATGCACTACTTTGCATCATCTTTATTCTTAGGGTAATGGGTTTTTAAAACCCCCTTAAAAGAAATGACCTGATAGTCACCTACTGGTCACCCTGCAGCCTTAACATTGTTCCTATAGAGGGAATTTAGACTTCTCAGCATCCCCTGGATTGATGAATGTACTACTGGTCCCACTGGTAGCACATTTAATAGCAGGTTAAAGGGATGAAGTGTAGAGTTGTGATTTTGCCTTTATAAAACCTAAGCACTTATTCAGGGAAGGTTCAGGTTTAATTTGCTAGCAGCCTATCCATTCTAAGCCAACCACTTCAAAGGGGCGTGTAAAACCAACCACATAGATTGTTTGCTTATGGGTAGATAAAGGCCTTGGGCAAATAATTATACATGCTACACAGCAACGGGGACAGACTTTTTCTTTGGGGTATAATGTTCCATCATTCTAGAATAAAGCTCTGATTTCTTGCCAAGCTGGAAGTTGAGGTCTACAAACTGCCTTCCTCGATGCTTTGCAGAGCAAACACAAAGGAAACACATACAGACAACACCCTCGGGTTGTAGCATTTGCAGAGCTTGGTATTCTTTAAACAACGTCCATCTATATCCGGGCCTTCCTGATTCTAACATACAAAATTTCATTTGATAGAAGAAAGAGCTCTATCTACCCCTGAACTGTGTGGCTCTTAGGAGAAGACAGCATTTAGTGGAAAAAAAGAAAAAAGTATCCATTTGAATGTCAAACTTTTTGTTGATGCTAACTCAGTAACTAACTACTTCATATTAACTGTTTTTGTTAAATGAGGCTTCACCTATATATATATATATGTATATATGTATATCTTAAGGGGATTCTTGGTGCTATATTTGACCAAAAGGGAATGCAAAAGTTTTAGAGTCATCCAAATCTGATCAACTTTTCACCCTGGGTTCTGTTTACAGACTCTTCAGCTCACATTGTTGGAATGAGACAAATATAGCCAGTTTTGCTTTGATCTGGAGTCAGTTTGGCTTTCCAATCCTGGCACAATGGTGACATTTAAGAGGCAAGGGGATAAAATTATTTTCATTCCAGCCTTTTAAACATGGTGAAGAGTTATAAAACAGCTCTGAACAAATATGAAGCTGGACCTAAATGGGCCATTTCTTTTTTATAAAAAAATTCTTTTTCTTACATGGTTGCTCCTGAAATATAAATAGTTAGGCACATCCATCCCCCTCATTAATTTTATTTTTAAAGATAAAGACTGATTTGATGGCACTTGGAGCACAATGGGAGAAGAACTGCTGTAAGGTAGAGCCCAAAGCAGGGTGAAACAGGTCTTGTACACAAGTCTCTGACACTTTCCAAAAGAGATCATGATAACTTTGAAAGCAATTAGGCAGCCTCACAGAAAACAAAACAAACCCTTACATATACGTCTACTCACCGCTCAACCGTAAATTGTCTGTTCCCCCAGTTTCTGCTGCCTCGCCTGCAAGCCCAGGTTCTTTGTTTGACAGCTTGAGAGGAGTTTGGAGAGAGAAGGGACTGAGGATAACCCTATAGACTGATCACTGAAGAGCCTCATCCATTTCAGGATAAAAGGCCTTCTTCCTCCTCATCGGCCCCTCTTTCCACGTCTACCCCTCACAGCGGAAACTAAGGGAAAGGGAGGCACAATCAAGGAAATGGGAGGGACTTGGATGGGAAACAAGCAGAGGCCGTGGTCTGTGAGATCGCCCACAGACACATACCTATAGACACAAGCTTGTGTGCACTATCACCACAAGTTCGGATCTACGGGTTTGTGGCAACAGGCCTTAGTGTCTTCTCTCGTGTGGGGGTCTGACATGTCTGAAAACGAAACATTAACATCGTTAGTCCAACCAAAGACTCTGCCACTCCATCGTGTCATGCCAGAAATGGAAAGGCTTCGTCCTGCTCTTCAAAGGGCAAGAGTCGAGCAGCATCTTCCGTGTTCTCCCCTACACACTTCCCTCTCTTTTCACTTTCCCTCACAGACACAATGGGCTTTGGGGTCAATCTCCTCATTTTACTGTTTCATATTACGGAAGCCTCATTCATTCAGGCCTTAACACACAAACTGAACATAGTGCCATATGGATGGCAAAACAGCAGAATAAAGAAAAGTCTTTCAGTTATGAGGAAAGAAAGAGAGAAACATAGGCGAGCCCAAATGCAAGTTCATTCTTTTAAATACCTGTAATTACATGAGAAAAAAGACGGTGGAATTTTCCTTTCCTATGTGCTTTCCATCAAACAGAAGCAGTAAACCAGCAAGCACCACCAATAGGCTTGCAAGTATTTTCTGAAAATTATGCGAGGAGATGTCCAGTTCTATTAATTTGGAAGATTCCTCTTCAGGAAAAGTTTATATTTCACCTTCACCCCACCCCCATTATTGGTCCAATCACCAACACTGAGCAAGTTTAGGCATACTTTGTAAAATCCGAACCAGAAAAGAAATTGTACAGTGGCTCCCTGCATAACTGTTCCAGGTTGTGGGAATGAATATATTTCTAAGGACTTCTTATAAAAGGGTTTTGTCAGCGTAACATTCTTTCTTCAAAACCAATGTTCTACAAGTAAGAATGGGGCAGCCAAGACGATGATCTTTCATTAACGGCTCCTTTCGTGAATTTTATTGAGGATATAGTCTGAAGCAATGAGGATTTCAAGGACAAATGATGGAAATCAAAATCACCTCTCTTCTGAGAAGTTGGGAAAAACATATGCCTCCATCTCTTGGTAGGACCTAAAAAGAGATCTTTTCAATTTTTGTCAGCAACGTCTATAGATTTTGGTTCTCAAAGAAAAAAAACAGAACTTTGCCTTGATACATGAACATTTATTCCTATCTCAAGAATGTGGGAGGCTCTCCTAATAACAAAAAAGACCGATGAATTTGGGAATTATTCAGAGAAAAGAGGAGGCCCCTAGGCACACAATTTAAAAGGTAAAAGCAGGAAACCAACAGTGGGTCAGACAGGGATGAAGAGGCAACCATTCATAGACACTTCGTTGTCTGCCTATCTAATCGCGGTGGAGCCGCGGGCACGACTGCGAAGGTTGCCAAGACGGGAGAATTTAGTCCCAGCTCCGTGGCTTGACTTTTAGATCCAAAGAAACTACAATCCCAAGTGGAAGCAAGCAGTATCCAAACCAGTCACTTCAAAAATGGTTTGGACTTTCTGTTATTTTAAAATGTTAATTTCCTTTATAAAATAAAAGATTTTAAAATAAACGCCAAGCCTCTTGTTTTCCTTTGATCTCCCTGACAAGGGCATGGGGCCAGAGGTATTTGAGGATGGGCACTTTGAACACAGCTAAGGATGGCTGGAACGGGTGTGACACTGGAGCTCTTATTAAAATAAAAAGGAATAGGCTTAGGCTTACAAAGTGATGAGAACTAATTGTTATCATTTGTTAAAAATATAGCATGCAATACTCATCAGCGATGGACGAAGATCTGTCAAAGTATTATACTGAGTCATTCAAGAGCTAATCACCTTTGTAAATGTTAGTTATTAGTTTCAGTTGGGGGCCTCTGTCTTTTTTTTTTTTTTTTTTGGAAAATATAGGACAGAGAAAAGTTATTCATTCTAAAGGCTTTGCAATGTTAACTTTCATATTACCTTTAAAAAGTAAAAGAGAAAGCAGAAGATGCTTAGGTTGCAGAAAAAAATAGAAAGTCAAATACCGATCAAGTAGAAGAATGGTTTATTTGGGAAGAGACATTTTCCTCCCAATATTAATTGAATACCTCCTCAAGAACCTTCTTTGTGTTGAGCAGAAAAATAAGGGCTCTTTTCAGAGCAAAGTTTGGCCTGCTTTCTTAAGCAAGAATCTGCGGGGCTCTCGGAGATAGTAACAATTAAGTTGGGAAATGCATGCTAATAGTTAAAAACAATGGTAAATGCAGGGTAAGGTAATTCATCAAGTAAATATATCATTTGTGTCATTAAACATATTTAAGTGGCACAAAGTCCTTCAACAGCATCAAAAATAATCTACTTATATCATGATAGCTGGGCTCATATCTTTGTCACTGGACATGTGTCAGCACAGTTTTATAAAATTCCAGACATATAAGATTACTCATCTAGGACTAAAGTTAAAACATCAACCATTATGCAATTATTATGTTACAAGGCATCAATTATTATGCAGTTTTTAGAAGCCATATCTTCCAGGAATTCAGAGCATACACTAAGCTTTTTAGAAGCAATCTTCTAATAGTTCTAAGTACAATCACTGAAGATAGCCACAGAGGTTAAGAATGACACCTGATGGCTTCAAATGAGTTTTGCCTAAATTGTTGTCAAAAGAAATAAGCACTATTAAATAATAACTTTCAAAATATTTTTCTGAACTCCAAAGAATTGAACGTTCTTTTCATTGAATATTATAAAGCTGGTTGCTATTGTCAGAAAAACAAAGCTTAAAATGCAGTTAATCTTCATAATTAAATCATTCAAGCATACTCTAAAAACTTGTAATAACTTGAGAAAATGGAAGGGTTGGGAGAAATTTTAGAAAAATGTGGTTACCTGAAAAAAGGAACTTCTTATGAATCCTATTTTTTAAACCTGTTGCCATCTTGCTAGGCCAGCATCTTCAAACCATTCACCCGCGTCTGGAAAATAAAATTATTTTAAAAGGATCAAGATTCTTTGCTTGGTTTGTGGTTGGTTTCTTTTTGTCACCCAACTCTTTTACAAAGCTAAACTGGAATTAATGCCAAAGTGAAAGTAAAAAGGAACACCAAAGACTGAAATAAAAGTAACTCCAGAAAAACACTGGGCTGCGTTATGCTTTCTTCATTTCCAGAACTACACATGATAGAAAGGTTCTGCAAATAAGTCACTTTCATATTTTTCCTGGAATTTCCCTGGCTACCGATGAAGCTTGAGAACGATTTTACCAGAAAAATGATCAAATAGGAATGGGACGTCTCGGAATACTCCCAAATTCTGATGTTTTATACCAAACTGCTCATTTGCTAAACATGATTAAGAGATAGCCTATCAATAATTAAGCACGGTTAAGGTATAATCAAGTTGGGCAATCATTACCTGGCACGATGTAGCGTCACTGAGACATCATTTTAACTTTTTGATTCTGAAATGATTCAGGAGTCATTATTTCTCTCTGCTGATGGGGCCGCTAAAATAGAAGTAAAATATCTGATTGTAGTGGCTTCAGGAGTCTGTGCCCCTCCACCCCAGCAGGATTCTTGGCTTCCATTCCAACAGTTTTTCATTGGCCAGGTTTTAGATGCAGGGTTTGCTTTTCCTTCATTGTTCCTTCACTAAAGGATGGAAAACTCACTGAGCAGCTGCTTGTAAAAGGGAAAATGTACTTGAGTATTGCCTGGCTGTGGACTTGAACACCAAATTCATGGTGATGTCAGCGGAATGACACCGACAGAAAGATTCCCTGCCCTCCACCCTCCTTCTGTTTAGGAGGGATCTCTGGAACAGAATCCTAGCAGATCTCCTTTGTCCTGGTGGAAAAGAGCAATTCAACTGAAAAGAAAGAGCAATTTCAACCTGTTATGAAAGAGAGAAAGAGAGGGAGGGAGGGAGAGAGAGAGGAAGGAGACAAAGAGCCAGAAAAACAGAGAGAATTAGAAAGTGAGAGATGGAGAAAGAAGGAGGGAGGGAGGGAGGAGGCAAAGAAGAAGACAGGAGAGAAACTTAGAGAATGAGAGATGAAGAAAGAGGCAGAAAGGAAGAGGGGAGAGAAGGAGGAAGGACAGGAGAAAGAGAGAGAGGGGGGAAGGAAGGTGGGGAGAGAGAGAGAGAGAGGGAGCGAGCTCAAGTCTACCCTTGGCATTAACTCAGCATAGCGAAGCAGGAGAGCCAGCTACTCTTGGTCTCCCTGTGGCTTTCCAGCTCTCCTGATGTCTTTTCTCTCCCCCTCTGCAGCCCTGGCTCTTTGTAGAAAGATCCAATCACCTCAGCAAAAGAGGTGCATCCAGCAAGTGCTGCTCCGAGAGTTACTCGTGGGTGCCCCACATCCCAGCACATTTTCTCCACCTGAGATCTGGCCACCAGGACACCAGCCTCCATGGTGGGAGGACCCCACGCAGAGGCTTCCGGCACCCTGGCCAGCCAGCTTAGGTAGAAGGAATCCTTGTCTCCTCAGGAAAAACTGACCAGAAAGGGAGGGAGGAGACTGGCAAAGCAACGCCATGGTTTTTGCGTTCCTTTCGGGCAAAGGGAAAATTAGGAATTGCTATTTAAAATCTTCTGACCAAACGCTCCCTGTATTAAAAAAAAAAAAAAGAATATTTTACGTACAATGCAAAATGAAAGTGTGGCTAGGTTGGCTAAGGAACAAAGACGTGAAAAATGGTGTGATAGGATGAAATAGATCGGACTAAAACAAAAGATGCCCTCAGATTACTGGAGTAGTGGACTTTTTTGGCGGCAAGGGGGGCATCATTTAAAAAATGATCTTAAGCCCACTAAGTGTTCATTTACAACAGATGTATAACAGGGACCAACTACTGAAGAGTGAGAAGTTGGAAGCAAATTTGCTTTTGACACACCCGAGGAAACAAAAGGGAGAGAGCCTGCCAGTAACAAGTTGTTTCGTGTGCAGCTGGCTGAGGAGAACGCTTTCACTTTTGAAAGCATTAAGTTTGCTCAGGATGGCAATTTCTTTTCCTCTTTAAAATGCAAGTAAGGATGCCAGCCTACAACTTCCTTTCTAGCTCTAGGTTAATAAAGCCAAAAGGCTTTTACAAGAATTAAAAATTTTAAAAACAGAGAAGACCCTGATTCTGGTATGAAAACATGAAGACATATTTTAAAAAAAATCAGATGTCTGTCATTTCTTGGATATAAATGAATTATCTCCTGCACAAAGCTTCCTATATGCCAGGCTACTCTAACACACTTGCACGTTCAAAGCTGTTTTGCTTTTGAGAAAGCAGACCACAATTGGATTAGAAAGTTACAAATTAAGCAGGGGTACAGGGCAGCTAGGGCAGGGGGAGCCTGAAGTTTAGAGCACTTGGATGCTTCAAGAAAGGAGATCGGCGATAGGTAAAGAGTCAGTATTCCTTAGAACCTTGGCTGTAAAACAAGGAGATTCTTGTTTTGGGAAAACTACAAAAGAGCCTGGAACCTCCACGGTGATGTTTACAAAGAGAAGAGACCAGCAGACACAAGAAACTAAGTTTAGCTGAAACAGGGACCTCTGCCTTACTCCAGGGCAGAGATGCCTCCAGGGGAGCCTCCAGCTTTCTCTCTGCACTACACCCCAGGAGAGCTTAGTTTTTCTCATCCAGGGCTCTTCATATCTACTGATCCCCACGTTTCTCTCTTCTTTTGGAACAACAAAAATCAACCAAATAGAATAGGATTTTATACAGTCTCCATCAAATTGAAGTTTGGAAAGAAAAAAAAAAACCTGCATCTATATTACCTCAATTTTTCCCAAAATCAATCTGGTTTTGCCTTCTGGCCCTTGATCTACCCCCCAACACACTCTTTCTCTCTCCTCCAAGCTTCTCTCTCTCCGCCCCCCTACCCTCCCTCCTTCTTCTGTCTCTTTCTCTCTTTTTCTCCCTCTCTCTGACACACACACAGATACACAGACACACACACACTGCTGCCTGGTCNTTGATCTACCCCCCAACACACTCTTTCTCTCTCCTCCAAGCTTCTCTCTCTCCGCCCCCCTACCCTCCCTCCTTCTTCTGTCTCTTTCTCTCTTTTTCTCCCTCTCTCTGACACACACACAGATACACAGACACACACACACTGCTGCCTGGTCCAATCTGGTGCCTACTTAACAACAACAGAATGACAAGCAACATCTGTTTGTAAAAAAGCCAGAATCAAACCTTAACGGTTTTTTGGCTAGGATTCTTTTTTTTTTTTTTCCTTCTTATTTCCCCTGACTCTAAAAGGAGCAGGGTCAAGAAGAAGAAATATGAAGATTTATATTCAACATTGGCTCCAACGAGGCAGCAATCATACTTCCTGAGAGTTATTTCCAGGTAAAGCGCTTGTAGGGAAAACCACTGCAGTATTTATGGTCGTCTCCCCTGAAGCAAGCCTGGGTCACATAAAATCCAACATATCAGGTTCCTAAAAGGCAGGGCTTTTTTTTTTTCTCATAGCTTTATATTCATCTTCTAGTTAGAATTACAGGATCGTGTGTGTGTGTGTGTGTGTGTGCGCGCGCGCGCACGTGTGTTGGGAGGTGACGAAAGACAGAAGGGAAATGAACAAGACAGAAAAATTTTTTTAAAAATAGTTGAGATGGAAGGAGCGGTGTTGTTTCTCCCTTAGCTTACAACATGCTGGTGTGTAAGCAGGCACACGTACATGGATGCCACACAGGAGAGCAGGCACCAGGAGCGTCGGCTGCGGCAGAAACCCGCACAGCTGTGGCCATCAGACACTGGTCCCATCCTTCCCCCACGGAGATGGAGACGAGAATTTCTGGAAAGCTACCAACAGTCCACAGAGTCACAAAGCAGAGGATCAGAGCTACCTCGACGGGGGAGGGGTGGGCAGGCAGGCGCTGCTGGTGAAGGAAAGAAAGGCTCTGCTCACCAACTCAAGGATTTCACCCTCGGGGAAGGGGAAGGGTGGCAGGGGGGACTCAGAAACTCCACTCCCCTTTCACTCGGGGTTTGGAAGAAAACCACACACATGAAGGGAAAAATAAATTCAGACAAGTTGCTAAGGAGACTTGTGTAAACTCCAAGCACAGACATATTTCTTGGCCTTTCCCCCTGCACTCCATCTTGTATTCTGATCACGCTGCTCTGCGGCAACGTTGCACCAACCTTCTGCATTAATCTTGGCCTTCGCCGTGCACACTGGCAAAGCGCGCTGGTTGTATATATCATCATTTTTCAAGTTTAACAAGAGAAAAGGGTGTGTGTGTGTGTGTGTGTGTGTGTGTGTGTGTGTGTGTGTGTGTGTGTGTGTGTGTGTGTGTCTAGCTGGAGGGAGAGAGTGGGTGGGGTAACTCAATTTGGAATTTTAAATACATAGGTGTTGAACAAAGAAGAGTATTTACACTGTGTGTTTTGGGGGCAGTGGGGACTCTGGAAATTTTCCTTTGCCGGTGATTTCCGTCCTTTCCTTTGCCTGTGATTTCCGTCCTTTCTCCACTCAGCTGGCCCCTTCCCACTGCCCACTCCCATCTCCAGTTAAAAGCCTATATCTTGTGGCAGAGGTAGGCAGTGCCTGCATCACTGCAGACACCCAGAAGGGGCCCAGGCTTCTGCAGGAAAGAACGCATTCCCCAGCAGGGAACCCTAGTCCCTGCTTCCCTGCTCAGGAGGGCGTCCCGGAGAGATCAGCTTTTTAAAAACTAACTGGAACGATTCATGAAACCTCTAAACCAAGCCTGTTTAGATTCTAAACCAGTTAGCATTTCAGAGGACAGACTCTGGCCCAATACCCATGCTCTGGAGCAGAGACCTCCTCCCACCCATAGCGACACATCTTCGGCAGCAGCCGATAGATGGTCAACATTTGATTTAGGGGAAAATTAACATTTTCTTTCAGGACAGAGTTGTTTGTACTGTTGAAGCCAATATTTTCCTTTCTCAGTCTCCTGTATTAGAAATTCTAAAATCTTCTCTAGGACCTCGAAAGGGGAGAAAATAAATAGCCTAAATCATTGCTCAGGGTGCTAGGACACACCACAGTCAGGTCTGTGTGCCTGTGTGCCTGTGTGTGTGTGTGTGTGTGTGTGTGTGTGTACGCCTGTGTGCCTGTGTGTGTGTGTGCACGTGCACGCATGCCTGTGTGCATGCCTGTGTGTGTGTTCTGGCCTCACTGTCACGAGATTAGGAAGACACACACCAGAGAGTTGGAAGGGGGCATATGTTGGACCCTTCCCAAATGAGAGAAATTCACAGCATCTGCCCACCAGCCACGAGAAAGGAGCTCCAGTAAGGGGCAACCAACCAGGCCTGCTTCTGTGTTCATCACAATTTTCAGGAGAGGCCATGGGACAAGGGATTGCTAAGGGGATGGGAAAACTTTCTGTGTTCAGTGCATAGGGCTGAGTGTGTGCCTTCATGCTCCAAGAAGGCTACAGGGCTTCTGTCTCTCCCCTTTGCCAACCTGTATTTGGTTTTCACACTTCAAAGCTAAAGCAAGCTGTGCTGCCTCAGTTGAAATAAGACAGCCAGGCAACCCTGAAGCTAGCAAGATGGAGGGTTTGCTCCTGCCACTTGCAGAGAGAGACAGAGCCCCCCAGCCAGCGCTGCCAGCCCATCCTTTACAACAGACTGCATGCGAGGGAGCCCTGCATTTTAGGGAAGGGGAGATCCTTGGTGTCCTTTCTGACCTTTTCCCTACAAGGCACATCCTCAGATGTTTTGTGGCACTGAGCCATCATGACTCAATCAACATGAAAAATGAACCTGGAGGGAAAGGAACAGGGTGGGCCTTTCCCAGCGGGCAACTGGGCAATTGCCCTGTGACCTGCTTGGCCTGGGGGCAGGGGAGTGTCACCTGCGTTTTTTCATTCGTTCAGGAAGCTGTGGTAGCCCAGACCCCAGGAAATCCAGCCTTGTCGCCTGTTGGCTATTTGTCCTGCCTGCCAGGAATCAGAGGACTGTCTTGCCCTAATGTGAAGACACATTTGCTAGGACGCTGTGTGATCCTAGAGCATCCACAAGAGGAAGAACTAATTTACAAAATCAACGCAACAACCAGTCCTCTGAAGGAGGATTCTTTTCTGTCTAGATTGCCAAAATAGTGCTTTTCCTTTATAAGTTGGCTTACTGCTTTCTCAAATTCCCCCAAGAACAGAAAACATATTAGATACCTCTCATTACAGCACCACCTGCCTTCCTCCAACCCTTCCAGTCCTTTGTGGGAAAAGGGAAAGCTATCAGTAAACAAATGATCAACACAGCCAGGCTAGTCTGGAAGAAAGGTTATATCAGATGCACATGAAGCTGATTCAGATAGCGTTCAGATTTTTAAAATATGGTTTTTCACATCATCTTGGAAAATCTTTAAGGAGTCTGTTTTCTGAGATGCAGAAAGAAAAACAGCCATGTTGACAGTGGCTAGCAAGCTAAAATGCTGCCTAGAGACACATCTCAATGTATAAATAGACTTAACATGGGTATAGGTACATGTTCATGTGTTCATATATAAACATACACACACCTATACACATACACACATATATATATGCATATATACATACAGGCGCACACACACACACACACACACACACACACACACACACACACACTTGCCCTCTAAATCTCTCATCTCTAGCCCTGAGGTCAAAGACCACATCTTTTTCACATTTTGTAAACTGACCTTCCCTTGTTCTACCCTGAAATTCAGTCTTGTACCCCACCATGCAAGGTAAGGAAGAGAATATTTGGCCTCTCCATCATATATGAGTTAATGCCTCAAATTGCAAAATGCTTTACACATCAGTAAGTCTAGTTGGTATCATCACTCCGTATCACGGCAGAGAGCTGACAAAAAGGAAAGTTAAGTGTCTTCCCCAAGCTCATATATTATTGTAATGACAGTGTCAGAAGAAGACTCTCGCGGCCCCTAAACTAGTGAGAGGGTCCTAGGTCAGACTGAAGGAATTTTATGCTATCCCTTCTCTCATTCTGCTTTGTTAGTCAGGCATTTGTATCACCTATAATCCCCAAATACAGGAGACCCTGGCCACATGTACTCTTGCAGTCACCATCTTGATTAGCACCAAAGACTAAGCCACCAAAAGTTCATAGTGGGGTTTAATGTCAGAGGTCAACTAAGGCTGAGAAAGGTCTCCAGCAGCCTATTCTAGTCAAGCCAGTCCAACTGTGTGGTCCTATAACTCTGACCAGGAGTGACAGATAACAGGTCTCAGGTTCCTGATTCTGCAAAATGGTTTTAGCCCATCTACACCAGAGACTGAAGAGTCAGTCTATCCACCACCCAGTGTAATTGTTAGTGCTTGCTGAACTTCTATTTGTTTTCACATGTAGGGCAGGATTGAGGAGAGGATGAGCTCAAGATTTGAAGAGAGGGCATCAAATGTACAGTGTCCTTGTGAAAAATGTTGACACACTTTCTACATATTACCAAGGCAGGTGGTCATTAAAGAATAACTGTGAAAGTTCTAGGATCTCTCAGGAGGATTCAAGATGGTTAAGATGCTCTTCTTGGGTAGGATTAATATCCATAATATAATCACATCTCTATGTTTCCTTCTCACATAAATAATTTATTTCTGACATTTAATATGGACCAGACATCACCTCATGGATGGCTCATAAAAGCATGATCATATTTCCTATTTCTTTTGGTGTGATATTTTTGGGGTGGCAGACAAGAATGGGTGGGGTAAGTGGAAAGTTGAGTCTTGAAACCCATCTAAATGATCGGTAAACAGAAAAGGCTGGCAAATGCCACAGATAGAGTCCAAAATCCCTTCTTGAAACATTTTAATGATGCCATGAAAAACTCAATATGCCACTTTTTTCTCTTTACAAATGAAACCGCTTGTGCCAACACAGACTGACTGGTAGAGGGTGTCTGGAGTACAAACTGAGGAGGAGTCCGAAATCCTGGTTGATCTCAGCAGGAAAGAGTTTTTACGAAAGTTATCAATGCCATGGGAGAAGGAGGTTGATGATGAAACATACACTATGTATTTGCCATTCCTCACTGAGCCCCTAATCCTCTTGCATCTGCACTTCTTTGTCTTCCTCATGACAATGGGAGGAGTTATCCAGTAACCTCTATGAGACCAAGTTTTGAATTCCTGTAAAGTTTAATTGTTATTATTATATTATTTCTGGACACTCTAGCTACTAAAGAAAGGAGTTCATGCTGAATTTCTATCTTGTATGTAATAGGTCTTGCATATTTTATTCACACATTCCAAGTTACTAGAATAAAGTAGAAAAAAAAAATGGCAAAACAGTTCCCATCCTCCACCCCCAATCACTGTGAGATATAAACCTCCTGACAAGTAAGTCTGCTGAAGACAAGGAAAATCATGACAAAGAAAAATTTCTGTGCAGACTGAGATGCCAAATCTATTTATCTTAATTCAGTTGTCCTCAAAAGTTACATGAGATGATGCATTTTGTAAGAAAGACCTCCCTCTGGGCAATGCAGCTGGTCCTGACTGGCATTACCATTTCTCCTGGGAAGTGTGGAAGGTTCCTGGTTCTAGGTGAGGGCAAGTGGGGGCAAGGATAAGACAATGACGGAGATATGGTTGTTTCCATCCTACCTTGTTGACTTTGCCAAGCTCCCTCCTGCTAGGACATTAGACATCTGTGATGAGACAGGACCTGAAATCAGGGGAACTTGCCCTTCCTCCAGGACACTCAGCCACAGAGTTCACAGACATCCTTAGGCCCTGAGGAGGCGCCATCATTCTAAACAAGGTCTCACTGTGTTTCATAGGTTCACTAATGGATGTCTATCCCTTCAAGAAGGCGAAACTTCTATAGTCCAAGTCAGTAAACTAAAGGCACTTTCCAGAAATAGAAGTCTAAGGGGACCACAGCAGAGACTGTCACTTCTACTGATCTAGCTTTCTCTGTCAGACTTAACGTTGTGGGCTATGAAATCCACCTTTCCAAGAAGCAGGGTGGGAATTTCCCAGAGGGCAATTAAGTATTGATTCCAACCTGTGGGGAGCCAACTTTATTTTCACATTTCTGTGATGTGGGAGAGGATATTTTCCTAGTCTCAACTCCGGGAACTCAGCCTCACAGTCTGTAAAAGTGGAGATCTTCCAGCCACGGGAGAGAGGACATTGATCCTTTTTTGACTGAGCAACACAGACTCAGGGGTCCTCCCAAAGTCAGGCCATTACCTAGCCCAGCGCTCTGTCTCCATGGAGGACCACAGATGGGCTCGCTAAGTTCCTCCCCGCTTCAATACATTTGGTAAAGGGACACAAAGGGTCAGGGCTGCCAGATGTTTTCAGTGACCTGTGCACACGCGGTGAGGGGTTAAGATCCAGGCACTGATGAGTTTTCCTTGTGGCCCTGGAGCCCCAGCCAAAGTGGAGGCTGCAGCAGTCAGGAGCCTCTTACCTTTGAGATTGGAATTTTCAAGGAGACCGAGAGGCTTGACCTCCAAAGGGAAGGCCCAGTTGGAGCTCAGAAATAAAATACAATAAAAACTCTGTCTGAGCCAGGTTTACACAGGATCCCCCGGGTAATGGAAAATTACGAGAAATTCCATCCAGGAGTTCAGCTGAGCATCTCGACGTCGGTTTGTGCACATCTGTAAGTCCTGTTAGTGCTTATGAGACCGACATGCCTGTGGGTTGATTTGGAACTGCAGTTATGCCAAAGGAGCCACGAGGATCTGAGTGGAACATATAGCTTCCTCTACCCTCTACTCCTCGCAGGGATGAGATAGGGGAACACGAGATCCAGGAAACCCTTGTCCTAAACAATCCCCCCAACCCTGGGCAGGAGCGTAAGGGTGCATCTCCGCGCCTCCGCTCAGTTCCCGTGAGTCTGTGGATAGAAATGTTGGTATGCTGCTGCTGAAACCCAGGGCTGGATTTTCTTCTTAGCTTGCTCACAGCCCCTCTAGATCCATGGCAGACAAAGGCACCACCAAATCCTCACTAAGTGAACATAAAAGCCCTGAGAAAGAGAAATGCTGGCTCCCTAACTGCCTTTCTTATAACATATGGCCTAATGCTAATGCTAATATGATGAAAGTCCTGCTTACACATCTCAGCCAAGGGCTCCGACATGGCCTGGGTCCACTGTGCTTATTCTTTTTCTCGGTTAGATCTCTGCCTTTAGTAGAGTCCCACTTCCCTGCACACACATATCTCACAAATGGGCTGTGACAGATGGACTCTTAATCACAGTAATCAGCTGGGAAATTAAATGTTAGAAAATCCAGCTAGTCTCCTGAATTTTCCCACTCGAGATCAGGGCCTGAGCTACTGCAATGCCCCACAGGAAAACCACGCTGCCTTTTCAAGGAAGGTCAGTGTGAGGGGCCCAGGGTGGACTTTAGGCTCCATGGCCCTTTCTGGGTTTTTCTCAGAGAACTACAGTTCACGTCAGTTTTGCCTGGGTTCATATGGCTGCTATTAATACCTCTTATTTACAGAACACACACCTTAGAGGAACTCAAAACATTTACAGAAATTAACCAAGCTTTGCACCATCCCTGACAAGTAGGCAGGGACTAGACAGTACTTCCTTCATTTCAGAGAAAGAAACAGAGTTATTAAGAGGGCACGTTTCCTTGCCACACCACATAGAAAAGACCCCACAGCCCACTCATTTCCAGGGCTCTGCTGAAGCTGCCAAATGAGGTGGGTGTTTGTTTATATTATGCTCACTAGCTTATTATTCTAGTATGTTTCTCATGCACATTTCACATAATCATGCTGCAAGATTCCAGTGTGCAAATACCATGACTTTTTTCGGTGAAGTGTGTATTGTACGTCTCCTTTAGTAGGCGATCAGTACATATGACTGACTGGTTTGCAATAAACCTGTACCTCCTCCTAGACTGGCTTTTCTCCCTCTGCCCAGAAGACTCCTAAATTCTGCTCGAACGTTATTCCCCAAATGACCCCGAGGCTCTATCAGCAGCTAGGTTTTAGGAGCACCTCGTCCAGCACTCAGACCATTCTTCTGTAATCATTAAAAGGTGTAATAGTGAAAAGAAAGTAACTCTGTGGTCTTTGAGACATACAAGCCTCAGTGTGAATCCTAATTCTGCCATTGTGAGACCTTGGACAAGTTACCCAACTTCCCTCATCTGTAAGGTAGGGATAACAAGACTTTGTTTGGAGTCTCTTGTGACCCTATTTGTAACAGGAGGCAATAGAAACAATTTAGTATCCACCAATATGGGAATGGTTAAATATATGATGGTATGTCAATACTGGAAAATACTCTGTAGCTACTACAAAGATTAGTATACATAAAGAATAAAGAGAAATACTTGAAAGACATTTTAAAGGTAAAGAACAAGTTTCAGAGAATATGTGTGATTCTATACATACATATATATATATATATATATATATGAACAACTCCCAACTCAGTTTCTTATTACACACAGGCTTACCTAAAGGTAAGGAAGGAGCTAACTTCTATGAAGCATGAATAAATAATGGAAATAGTAGCCATGACTCCTGCTATAGATGGTTTCCTTGGAGGTGGAGCTGTGTTTTCATCTTTACGTCTCTAGCACCTGGCACATCAGAGGGGCTGATGGATCGAGTAAAAGAAAACTACTCAATGGGTGATGCTTTCAGGAATTAACTGTTGAGTCAGGAAAGAAGAGCCCTAATGTGAGTCACCAACAGTCTCATGTCTTGTTTGGATTTTTTTTTTTTTTTNCTATACATACATATATATATATATATATATATATGAACAACTCCCAACTCAGTTTCTTATTACACACAGGCTTACCTAAAGGTAAGGAAGGAGCTAACTTCTATGAAGCATGAATAAATAATGGAAATAGTAGCCATGACTCCTGCTATAGATGGTTTCCTTGGAGGTGGAGCTGTGTTTTCATCTTTACGTCTCTAGCACCTGGCACATCAGAGGGGCTGATGGATCGAGTAAAAGAAAACTACTCAATGGGTGATGCTTTCAGGAATTAACTGTTGAGTCAGGAAAGAAGAGCCCTAATGTGAGTCACCAACAGTCTCATGTCTTGTTTGGATTTTTTTTTTTTTTTAATGTGGGAAGGCAGCCTACTCCTTTGGGAAGAAATTGGACTGAGAGTCATAAAGCTTAGATTCCAGAGTCATGTTTCTTAAAGTATGGTCTCAGGACCACCAGCTGCCAAGTCACCCAACAGGCTTATTTTAATCATACAGATTTCTGGGCCCCACCCTTGATCTGAATCAGATTCTCTGAGATTGTGATTCAGGAATCTGTATTGTAATAATTTCCTTTTTACGTTTAGATAAAAAAAAATAATAAAAGTCTGAGAATAACTCCTTCAGATGGTATCATGCCTTCCTTTTTGACTTTGGGAAAACCACTAACCTTTCCAGAATTCAACTACTTCTGTACAGTGCAGAGGGTGCATGGCAAAGTCTCCTTGAAGTTGCAGAATTCTATGACCATGAATGATCCAGTTCCCTGCCTTGAGGCAGTCCTGTCCATCAGCCATATAAGATGGGCTGTTCAGACCTGGTGTGAGTTGCCTTTGGGTCCCCAGGCTGTCATATGGATACTTTCAGATTCAGAAGTTGCTTATATTATTCATTCTTGTACCTTATGTTCTTTAATTACTAAAACAAACTGGCAAGGACAGTCTCTCAGCATTGGTTCCTAATGATCAAAATTTACAATTTCTGAATTTTAATATATTTGTGTTAGAACTGTAATATATTAATATAATGCAATTACTGTAAGAATTAATATAACAAACACATATAAAAACACACACACGAGGAAGGGAATGTGGTATAAAGACCCTGGAACAGATGCTAAAGATGACGTTCGGAAATATTACTGAAGAGAGCCAAGAGAATATCTCTCTAGCCCTGGGTATGGATGGGAGAAAAGGAATGTGTCCAGTCATTTTCATGGAAATTGAAAGCCAAGAGCACAGATGGCTGAGTTGAAGAGGGACCCTCTAGCATGTTCTGTGGGTAGCAGGCCAAGATATGGCAAGTGATAGCATCCTCCAAGAAACTCCAAAGGTCTGTAGAAGACAAAATCCAAGACCAAATTAACCCCTCCTCAGTCTTCAGATAGAGAAGAGCTTCTCTGAGTCATCAAGAAATGGCTCTAAGTCTTTAAAAGGACATTCTGAAAGACAGTTTTGCCGAAGGCAATGTTGGAGGTCAGTGAATCTGGATGTAAGCTTTCTGCCTACGTGCATCCTAAGTCACTTCAGTCATGTCTGAATCTTTGTGACCCCAGGAACTGTAGCCCACCAGGCTCCTCTGTCCATGGGATTCTCCAGGCAAGAATACCAGAGTGGGTTGCCATGCCCTCCTCCAGGGGATCTTCCTGACCCAGGGATCAAGCCTGTGTCTCTTAGGTCTCCTGCACTGGCAGGTGGGTTCATTACACTACTGCCACCTGGGAAAACTGTCTGTGTTCTCTGCCCTCTTTATGAGGGGTATTGTCTTAGTTACTCAGAGCCCCAGAGGCCTTGCCTGTAAAATAGGGTTAATAAGATTTATTCCATAAAGTTATTGGGAGAATTGAATGAAATAATATGCGTAAAGTGCCTACCCCTGTGTCCAAGGCACATCAAGTGTGAGGTCAATGTTTAAAAGAAACCACTTTTCTTCAAGTGACAGTACAGAGGCCAACTGTCCTTTGAGCCTCTCTTGCCCTCCTCATAGGAGCCTGATAGCGTGTTGACTATTCTTTACTACTAGCGCCACCTGGGAAGCCCAAACACCAAATAAATACGTACTAAATGAACACAAGATCTAACGTTCCCAGCCATCATAACAGAAACAGACTTAAAATTTTGTTTAATGGTTGATAGTGTATGAATAGGAGAGATGGCTAAATGTGAAAATTCTCGGGAAATCTCAGGTCAGAGTTAAGTCACCTGGAAATGAGCTGCTGCTGCTGCTGCTGCTGCTGCTGCTACTGCTAAGTCACTTCAATCGTGTCCCACTCTTTGTGACCCATGGACTGCAGCCCACCAGGCTCCTCTGTCCAGGGGATTCTCCAGGCAAGAGTACTGGAGTGGGTTGCCATTGCCTTCTCCAGGAAATGAGTTAGTCTCCAATAATTTAGACTGCTGGAGTTAGACATTTTTCACATTTCTATTTTTTTAAATTCACATTCTATCACCTCGAATGTATCAAGCTCCTTCCTGAAAACATTTCTCAGGGAGAAAGTTAAAATTCCTGAGTTCAAAGCTCCCATCTTTGGACCCCAAAAGGGGAAGGAGAAGAAACCCTTAGATTTGGTTGCTTTCTTCCCATCCCCATCCATTTCTCCTCACCTTTACTTTTCTTCTCATTCACCCTTAACTTCATTTTCAGATATGAGTCAGACACTTGTCTTCTGGCCTGTACCTTTCGAGAAGCAAGTTTCACACTTTGCATTGCCATGTGCCCAACCCTGACATAGATAGCATCGAGCACACAGAAGTACAGAAAAAAATATCTGTTATGCAAATTACATACTGGCTCAAGGAGATCTGTAACAGGGAGAAAAATTCATTGCTTTACCTCTATGAGATATCCTAGCCATTTCTACTGAACTCCATCAATTGCTATTACTAGGCATATATAATCCTATATATTTCATGTCTTTATTTGTTCACTACCCCGTGAGCTGTGAGAGTCTTAAGATCAGAATAATGTTCTGATCCATGTTCCTCTTTTGCATCCTTCCCCAAACAGCCACTTCAAGGCTCTGCTCTCAGTGGCTGGTGATTCATGAAGTATGGCTGCCTGACTCAGAACCAACATAATCAGTACAACCCACTCTGGACCTTCCAAGGAAATAGGGACCATGTCTCACTCATGCTGACATAGAGCCCAGTGCCTGACACATCAAAGACTCTCAATAAATATTGACTGAGGAAGGCAGAGAGGGAGTAAGAACGAATGATACTGAAAAGGAAAAAAACCCAAATGATTCAGTGAAGCCAAACATGCAGCAAAATAAACTAACCTGTCTATTCATTCTATCTTACATTCGTTCAACAAACATGTACTGAATGTCTGGTTTGTGCTAGCCATGTACTTGGCACCAATGACTTGCACATGAATTATATTTAAGTGGGAAAACGGGTCTAGATGGAATGTCCACTCTAGAGGTGAAGACGGATGGCATACCAGGGGTTGCATGTGGGTCTATGTTGCCAATGGGCAAGGAGAGGTGCAGAGGAGGCGTGAAGGAGGTGGCGGTGATCAGGGAGAGGCCAGGAAACAGGAGACCAAAGACCAGACAACAAAATTCATCTTCCCCTGAAACAAGGAACTTCACGTAAAGACAAATGGGTTCTGGACGTTAGGCACTCTTTAAACTGATGGTTTAGCATGATGGCAAACCCTGGTACAGCAAACAGACATTTTTATATACAGTAATGTGGACATGCACGCAGCCAAGAAGCCCCAACATTCCCCTTTGACTGACTCATTTGACAGACTCAAATGCCCGAGCTCAAGTGTGGGCTGACCTCCTTGACCTTGGCACCAGCACATGAGCTGTTTGGGGATGTTTTAACAAGTACTGGGAAGTGGTAAGCTTTTGTTTCTCCTGATTTTCACAGAGATATCTATTAACTTACACCTGGCATTCAGTGTGCTATTCTGCACCAGGAAGTCGAACTCAGTGGAAGAAGAGTGTCAGGGAGAGAGGATGAAGAGGAAGGAATTTGAGAAATTAGCAGGGTGGGAGCATAGGCTCTTCAGCGTTTAATGAAGCTACTTGAATAAGGAACCCAGAAATGAGTAATAATACTGAGTTAGAGTAAATTCAAATTCAAGTGCAATGACTCCAAACATCAACATGGGTAAGAGGAAAACCAAAGTGCTCTGGAACGTGGTCACACAGTCTGACACTGTCAAGCCACTCCCCTTCTACTTATTCACCTCCCACGACCATCTTGGCCTGCCTAACATTGGAAGTGCAGTCACGGACCCTGATCTCCGTATCTGTGAGATGGAGCCTGTGCTGTTGTATGAATAGGAAGGAGACTTACACTCACATAGGTGGGTATACAAATGAGTGAAGCTCTGTGTGGGTCTGTATAGAGAAGCAATTCAAGGAAGCAAAATGGTAAATATCCACGTTGAATGCTCTTTATCACCAAGCAAGTCTTTGCACTCAGTTTCCTGGGATTGTCTATCTGTTCTAAGGAGTTCCATGGAGAAATGCAGAGGTTTGACAGCCAAGATTTCTTTTCTTTCCTTTTTCTTCTTCTTTTTTTAAAAATTTTGGCTGTGCTGGGTCTTCACTGTGGCATGTGGGTTTAGTTCTCCCTCAGCATGTGGGATCTTAGCTTCCCCACCAAGGATGGAACTCTCATCCCCTGTGCCTGCAGGGCAGATTCTTAACTATGGTTCCACTAGGGAAGTCCCAACAGCCAAGGGTTTCAAATCCCGTCTCACCACTTAGGTGGCAGCTCTGAATAAGTTAATTCCTCATACTCATTTTTCTTCATCTAAAACTCATTGAGTTGACAAGTATGCACAATTCCTTAGCTCTTATAGGTGCCCAATAAATGCTGATTACTTTTTCTCATTCCCTAATTGAAATATAAGGCAAGGACCAATGCCTTGTTTGCTTAGATGTTTTGTGAGACACACACACATGCAGACAACACATGGTGTGCATGCTCAGCTGTGTCTGACTCTTTGCAACCTCATGGACTGCAGTCCACCAGGCTCCTCTGTCCATGAAATTTTCTGGGCAAGAATACTACTGGAGTAGACTGCCATTCCTCCTCCAGGGGATCTTTCTGACCCAGGGATCGAACACACATCTCTGCATTTTCTGCACTGGTAGGAGGCAGATTCTTTACCACTGCAACACCTGGTAAGCCCTTGATGAGGATTAAAGAGCAGCATCAGTGGTGAGATGGGAAAACACACTTGAGATACGGTACTGAGTATCAAAGGTACAGGGCTTAGGGTATCAATAAAAGAAAGAAGAAAGACATGGTTCACTTGAGGGATAATTTCTTTCTATTTCATTACTTTTTACTCTCTTGGCCTCCCAGTTTCTATGCTTCTCCCACCACTGGCTTCTGGATGCCAATGCCACAGACGTAAGCATGGCTCATGAGAAAACTGGAGACTGGAGGGAGCTCTTCTGTCCACATGGCCACCTTTCCGCAAACTTCCCAGGTGAGTCTGCCCCCTGGGACAGGATGCTCCAGAGACTTGTTACTGAATGTGCTGCTGCGCTTACATGGTATGAGCCCTAAGTCAGGCAGGCCAGTGCCATTCTGATGCTACTGGTTAGTTCTCTTATGAAAGGTAAGACTGACAGAAAGAGGAAAGGGGACACACCCACAAGACTGCAGAAAGCTCCTTCTGAATGGGTGTAACAGCAAAACTCACTGTTAACACACTAAATGGCAACTTACACTCACTCAACAGCCTCATACCCATCTTCTCTAAAATTTCTATCTGTCATAGAAAAGAGGTGCAGAAGACACTTTCTTTTAATGGTTTATCAGTCAGCTGGGCTACAGAAATAAATGTCCATAAAGATATTATACGGAAACTACTGCATTCTCCTTACTCAGTTAAGTTCAGTCATTCAGTCATGGACTGCAGCACACCAGGCCTCCCTGTCCATCACCAACTCCTGGAGCGTGCTCAAACTCATGTCCATCGAGTTGGTGATGCCATCCAGCCATCTTATTCTCTGTCATCCCCCTCTCCTCCTGCCTTCAATCTTTCCCAGCATTAGGGTCTTTTCCAATGAGTCAGTTCTTTGCATCAGGTGGCCAAAGTGTTGGAGATTCAGCATCAGCATCAGTCCTTCCAGTGAATATCCGGGACTGATTTCCTTTAGGATAGTTTGATCTCCTTGCAGTCCAAGGGACTCTCAAGAGTCTTCTCCAATAACACAGTTCAAAAGCATCAATTCTTTGATGCTCAGTTTTCTTTATGAAACAACTCTCACATCCATACATGACTATTGGAAAAACCATAGCTTTGACTAGACGGACCTTTGTTGGC
>SJYV01012126.1:0-17512 GCA_006410875.1 Neotragus pygmaeus | reverse complement strand
ACTTTACAATACTCTATTGGGTTTGCCATACATCGACATGAATCCACCACAGGTGCACACAAGCTCCCAATCCCGAATCCCCCTCCCACCTCCCACCCCACAACGTCTCTCTGGATCATCCCCGTACACCAGCCCCAAGCATCCTGCATCCTGTATCAAACATAGACTGGTGACTTTAAAAAACAGAATTTTTTTTTTCTATTTTTTACATTGGAGTATAAGTACTTTGGCCACCTTACGAAGAGTTGACTCATTGGAAAAGACCCTGATGCTGGGAGGGATTGGGGGCAGGAGGAGAAGGGGATGACAGAGGATGAGATGGCTGGGTAGCATCACGGACTCGATGGACGTGAGACTGAGTGAACTCCAGGAGTCGGTGATGAACAGGGAGGCCTGGCGTGCTGCGATTCATGGGGTTGCAAAAAGTCTGACATGACTGAGAGACTGAACTGAACTGAATAATTGCTTTACAGTGTTGTTAATTTTCTTCTGTACAACAGCGTGAATCAGTTATAAGTATACATAAATCCCCTCCATCTTCAGCCTCCTGCCAGCCCTCTATGTCATCACAGGGCACTGAGCTGGACTTCCTGCGCGGAACAGCAGCTTCCCACTACCTGTTGTACGCATGGTCGTGTGTTTATATCAGGCCTACTCTCTCAATTCATTCTGCCCTCCCCTTCCCTCGCTGTGTCCACACATCCATTCTTACATCCTCACCTCTATTCCAGCCCTGCCAATAGGTTCACTGGTGTCCCTTTTCTAGATTGCATATATAGGTGGTAATATATATTTTTCTGACTTAGAGAAGTTGAGTTTTATATTCTTTCCCTTTCTTTTCATAGATATACTCTCATTCTTACAAGAAAATACTAAAAATCATAATGAAACTTGTTCAAGAGACTCACTCAATTTTTTGTGCTGGTTTAACCAGTATATTGATCTGCAGCCGTTTTGCAAACTGTAGAGTGAATCCAGTTATCTAAAGACAGAACAAACTAAATTAATTATCAACTTCCTTAAAAAAAAAGTATTTTATAAATCCAAAATTTATTTTTACTGTTACATTGAACCTAAGGTGAAACTCTACTACTTGAAATTTATTAAATAAGTAATTGGACATATTGCATCATGCATCTCCATAGTTAAATTTTGTGTATACATGAATGGGTGTATACAGATGTATATGCCCGTGTATATGCATGCACACTAAATTTCTTTGCCCATCCTAATGCCTAGGCTTTATTTAAATTTATGATATTTATTTGAACTGGTTTTGAGGGATTCACAACAATAGTACTGAAACCCAGAACTCATATACTGTCTATAAATCCTGAACTTTGCATGATTAACTATATATCAGTCAGAACCCATATATCACTTGTATAATTATAATACTACTTACTATTCTTTAAACTGAAATGTGACTCCTAAAATTCTGGCATATCATTTAAACTTTGAAAAGGAGAATATTAAAATAAATGAAAAGTTGAAAACTGTTACTCTATAGGAAATTTAATAGATTTTTCCCTATGCTGAGTATAATGAATCTTACCTCAAATGCATATATATCTGTAAAATCTTTTAATTGCTTGTAATCTACAGTGTCCCTTCATGTGAGCAGTACTTGCAGTTAAGTTATAAAATGATCATAAAATCTTACTTTATACCAAATTGTTTTAAGTAGAATCATTTCTATCATTGCTTTCTCTGACCTATGAACAATTTAAAAAGTCTATAAAATTCCACATGCTAAAAAATAAAACAGAGTTACTTCATCTCATAAGCAACAACAGGAAAATAAATGTAATTTTCCTTGATATAAAATTAATTTATCAAGATTGTGATGCAATAAATGTGATTGAGAAAATGGAGAGAATTTAATTCTTCTTTCATTAAAAAAATAATGTTAAAAAAGGTCAATAATGTAGTTGCTTACAGGTTCAACATCTAAGTATGTGCTATGTTCTTCTTCATTTGGACTTAAGCCTTCAACAGGTTCTGCAATATCTGGACTTGCATGTAGAAAATGAGGAAGTGAAATGTACACAGGTTTTCCTGCAAGCAAGTTTTAAAAGACAAATGATATAAATACTTTTTCTTATTATACATCCCTCTCAGAAAATATTTCCTTGAAGATAAAGCTTTTTAAGTTAAAAATGAAATGCAAAGTTTGCTTTGACTACTAATTGGATGGTGAGGGTTAGAGACGATTATAGCATCTAATCACTTTTGAACAATAACAAAGAAGAAATGTAACCAGTCATCCCTTAGGTGTTTATTTCCTATAAGTAAGGCTTAGCTGGCCTTCCCTGGTAGCTCAGTGGTAAAGAATCTGCCTGCCAATACCGGAGATGCAGGTTTGATCGCTGGGTCAGTGAGATCCCCTGGAGGAGGAAATGGCAACCACTCCATTTTCTTGACTGGGAAATTCAATGAAAAGAGGAGTCTGTCAGGCTACAGTCCGTGAGGTCGAAGAGAGTCAGATAGGACTTAGCAACTAAGCAACAACAGCAAAGCTTAGCTGCTAAACACAAAGTTACAACCATATACCTTCATGTTTCAGGTAGTAATATGTCTATGGACTGATCATTTTTTAAAGAGATTCTTTCTTTCTTCATACCTACACCAATATGAAATAGGTGAGCAAAATATGATAAACTCAAATTTTGAGTCATTTCTTGTTTTGGAGACTTCCTGAAATACACTTATTTTTATTTACCATTTTCTAGGGTAGAAAAGATAGAAAAATGTTCGATAAGTTGGGATGTTTAAAGTATTCTGTTAACTATTTTAATTTTATCCTAAATCTAAAAAGAGCACAGAGATTCTGCACAGCAGAGGACACCATCAAAAATGAAAAGGCTACCTATGGGATGGGATGGGAAAAAATATTTTCAGAACTTGTATCCCATAAGTAAGTAACATCCAAAATATACAAGGAATTCACACAACTCAAAAAATAATCAGTTAAAAAATGAGCAAAGAACCTTAAGATTTATTTTCCAAAGTAGCACAGAAAAATATCAGGGTGGTTTTACCTAATAACAATTAAATTTTGCAACAGTGAAAATCAGAACAAAAACAGCCTACCACCTTGTGCCATTGTTGCATTCTCACTTTAAATTTCTTGTGGAAAACAATCCTGGCTTAAGTTTACCCAGTTTAAAGAATAATGCAAATTATGCCATGGACTGTGACATTAAGAATCTGTAAACTTACCTTCTTTGCATTTGCCAATGTCTAGGACACCATATAAGGTACAATTTTTTGAGAGAAGTTTTTCTGTGCAGAAACATTGGTTGTCTGGATTTTGAAGTGGAGATGCAAAAACTCTGGATGGAAGAACAAATCTATACACAGGGATTCCTTTTAGATTAACTTCGGCTCCAAACACAGCGTAAAATGACCTAAACACAGATACAAAGGAGCTTCATTCTGGGAAACGGAACTTCGTTCTGGAGATCTGTTTTCTCTTATTTTTAAACTTATATTATTGTGTTAACTTAGGAAAATTATGTAATCTTATTAGAATTCCTATTTAATTCTTAGGAAAAAAAATGTTGAGAGATTTAAGGTATACCAGAACTCAATACTTGGATATGAGCTATTCTTACCTTTGTTTTCAAAAGCTTCTGAGATTAATTTTTGTTTGTGAACTGCAATCGAGTATTTGGGAATGGTCACTCTAGTTTTGTTGCCTGGAGAATAGCACAGGCAGCGGAGCCTGGTGGGCCACAGAGTGACAGTCCACAGAGTCGCAGAGTTGGACATGACTGAGCAACTGACCACATAGAGTATTTATACAGCAGACATTTCGCATAGTTCACTTCTTCTGTGGATTAATTATCGATGACTCTCTCAAATCCTTAATTTGTGCCCAGTTTCAATGAGATAAAAATGAAGTTTCAATGTCCCAAAACTTAATCATGGAGAGAAATTCTGTTTGAGGGTGTGCATGCTGGTGTTTAATATCTGCCTTCTACACTCCCATCATTTACAGCTATCCATCTTAACCTTGGCAATGTACTGGATCCCACTGTATACTTATTATTATTATTTTTTTGATACCCAGATGAGCTTAGCTCAAACTACCACACAGTTGCACTCATCTCACATGCTAGTAAAGTAATGCTCAAAATTCTCCAAGCCAGGCGTCAGCAATACGTGAACCATGAACTTCCTGATGTTCAAGCTGGTTTTAGAAAAGGCAGAGGAACCAGAGATGAAATTGCCAACATCCGCTGGATCATGGAAAAAGCAAGAGAGTTCCAGAAAAACATCTATTTCTGCTTTATTGACTATGCCAAAGCCTTTGACTGTGTGGATCACAAGAAACTGTGGAAAATTCTGAAAGAGATGGGAATACCAGACCACCTGACCTGCCTCTTGAGAAATCTGTATGCAGGTCAGGAAGCAACAGTTAGAACTGGACATGGAACAACAGACTGGTTCCAAATAGGAAAAGGAGTGCGTCAAAACTGTATATTGTCACCCTGCTTATTTAACTTCTATGCAGAGTACATCATGAGAAACGCTGGACTGGAAGAAACACAAGCTGGAATCAAGATTGCTGGGAGAAATATCAGTGACCTCAGATATGCAGATGACACCACCCTTATGGAAGAAAGTGAAGAAGAACTAAAAAGTCANTCTTGATTTTGATTATTCTTTGTCACGAAATCACTGATCTAAAACTCATTTTACCTTTGCGGAGAAAAGTCTTTTTTTCCTTGGTATTTATTGGGGTTCATTCCTATTTTAGACATACGGCAGATTATACGTACTTCAGATAAGCAGGCAGGAGTTAGAGAAAAGTAGGAAATTGTGGCCATGTGAACATATCTCATTTTACTACTACTTCACAGAATATGTGCTCTTTATTTTCAAGTTCAATATGTCAGTTTTAAACAGGAAATAATAATTCAATTTTTATAATGATAGGCTTTAAAAAAAAGCTGAGTTATTTTAAGAACATTTGGAAGGGGAAAGTCATAAAAGTTGTGGCACGGATTCATTAAGCTTCCATCTTTATAGACATATTTAGTCATATCACTGGAATGAACAATATTTTTATTTCATGCTCAGTAAAAAAAAAAAAACAAAAACAGTATATTTTCCTAGCTCTTGGATGATGAGTTGACATATTGATATTCTTCCTTTTAATTTGCTGTTATATAATTGAAGTGTGCATGAAAACTCTGGTTATGCAACACAGATAAAAGCAGCCCCTTTAGATTTCTATATATAAGAGACCTGTTCATAAAGGTGAACCCTCCAGTGGGGCTGATACTCAGCAGCTATGTACCGGTGTGACCAGTCATAACAACTAAAAGGTTAATGCCTGGTAGACCAGGAGTTTCTAAGGGCTGAGATACAGGCAACTCTGTTCCATAGATTGGTGCCTGTGCCTTACCAGTCGGTAAATAAGTTTCTTGCCTGCCTTAAAGCATCCTAGTGACACACACACACACAACTTAACTTTGCCTGTATACTTACTTTTTGCCTTTATATGTGTCAATTATGGCAACTTTGCTTATGTCATCTTTCCCATTGAAAACTTTATAAACTCCATCTGCAGTGTTGTTGTACTGAAGAAATACATACAAGAAAAAATTACTTCTAAAACAAGCCATGCTTTCCAAATTATAAAGTATGTAATTAACTCACTTTTGCATTTCTCAGGCACTGGCTGTTCACAATTATTTTATATGATTTGAAATATATAAGTGATTAATTTTTAAAATTACTGATTTCTAATATTTTATAAAAACAAGATATAAAAAGTACCTAGAAATAAGTGCTAGATGCTGAGATAAAGGAAGAAAACAACGATCAGAAGCTGACATGATCCAACTCCAGTACTCTTGTAATTAAGCCAGAAAGGCCATTTTGATCACTAGTCCTGTTATATTGAGGTGAACGGATAGTTAACAAAACCTATGAGAAATATGACAGCTTTCCTGAAGTTTTCTCAATGTTATGATCTCTAATATGTGGTTACTAAAATTTAAGTACACAAAATGAAAAAGAGAATTAGCCAAGGAAAGAATTGAGTATTTTAGGTAAATAATAATAACTGAATTTATTATCCTTTAAGGCTTCTATACTTAAATTTAATTGATATATAACCTTGCAATCCTAAAAATCATCTCAAAATAATTAAAGAATATAACTGATATCTAATAAAGTGCCAAATGAATTCATATTCAGTTTTTAAATGCAGTAATCAACTGGTTCTTTTCATGACCCCAAACATTAAACAATAACTAAGTACATTACCAAGTTCACATCTTCTTAAATTTCCTATATGTCATTTCATGACATTTTTAGATGTTTTTATAAACTAACTCTATGAAAATATGACATTGCTGATTTATCCTTCTTGTTGTGTAGAGTTTCAGGTAACTTTAAATTTACATTAAAACAAACTTGTAGGGAGGTCTAGAGAAGGAAGAATGGTATGATGAATACATTTCATATAAAAACTGAGCATTCAACTTGATTGTGCATAGATAGAAAACCAAAACTGAAAGTGTTCAAAGTTTTCCAACCCTACAACTTAATTTTAGACAATTTATATAGACAATTATTTAGACAATTTGTCAAAGAATGGAAACTTGATTAAATGTTAGTTTAATGTTTTTTAATTTTTTAACTTTACAATACTGTATTAGTTTTGCCACACATTGACATGAATCCACCACAGGTGTACATGCGTTCCCAACCCTGAACTCCCTTCCTACCACCCTCCCAGCTAGGAAAGATAAAACTATGTGAGATAAACTTTGAAACAGTGAGAATATTTTTTAGGCTTAATCCATTAATACGGTTAAGAAATAGGGTTAACACACTGAATAATAAAACTGAATTACCAATGCGATTATATTTATCTGGTTAAAGTCTAATAATATTGACATTTATATTGTACAGGATAAAATAAACCAACTGTAGTAGCAGGGTATGGAACCAAATTCAAGAATGGATCCTTACAGGCCCACTAGTATATATAGCTTTTTTAAAGTTCTCTTTTGAAACATCAGAATTTGACTTTTTGATAAGTGAGTTGAGTATTCAATTCACTTTTTAAACTTTTAAAAGTGACTTTTAAGAACTTAGAGTATGTACTCTGAGATCAGAAACACAGTTGACACACTACATGATAAACTTATGAATTGTCAATGTGATTATATTTATCCAGTTAAAAGTCTAACAGTATCAAGATTTATAATTGTTACTCACAGGATAAAACACACCAACTGTAGTAGTAACAGGATATGGAACCAAATTCAAGAATGGATCCGTATAGCCCCACAATAGTTCTTTCAAAGTTCTGTTTTGAAACATAGAAGATTTGGACTTTTTGATAAGTGAATTGAGTATTCCTTGAATAAATGTGTTTGGATAGAGATGTGGTACAGCCTGCAAAAAAAAAAAAAATAATAAATCATGGTTTAAGACACCAACTGCAATATCACTATCACTTTTTTAACAAATAAATATAAATAGAAGAATTAAACTTAATAAAATGATTTCCAGCTATTTTTCAAAATGACTGCCAAATCTAGCCAGGACTAAAGGTATATCTTCATCTCTTAATGATTACATTTCTCTGTGGTTGTGTGGGCCACAAGAAGAAGAGTTTCACAGTTAAGTCCTACTTTTTGGCAAATTTTACGTATTTATTTCATTAGTGATTTATTTTGGCTGTGCTGAGTCTTCACTGCTGTGCACGCTTCTCTCTAATTGCCTTGAGCAGGGCCAGTCTCTAATTGTGGTGCACGGACTTCTCATTGTGGTGGCTTCTCTTGGTGCAGAGCACGGGCTCTAGGGTGTGCAGACTTCAGTAGCTGAGGCATGTGGGCTCAGTAGTTGCCCCGCTCTAGAACACATGCTCAATAGTTGTGGTGCGCAGGCTTAGCTGCTCTGAGGCATGTGGGGTTTTCCTGACCAGGGACTGAACTCACGTGTCCTGTATTATCAGGCAGATTCTTTATCACTGAGCCACCAGGGAAGCCTCATAAATCCTACTTTTTAAAATGATACACTCTAATGGTCTTCTAATCTGTCTTCAGTTGATCATTCTATGATCTTGTCATCTTTCCAAATGATCTTAATTCAAAATAATAGCATAAGAAAGCATTTTTATAAAAATGAAAAAAAGGTATCTAATTGTAGTTTTAATCATGAGATTATTTACGGTTGGATTCTAGAGGATTTCAAAATCAGTAATTTTGTGGTTTGTCTACTCACTGCTACAGCCAGGTTGAGAATGGTGAACGTGTCATCCTCAGTTCCAACTGATAGCGAGGGTTCAAAGATGGCGCCATTGGGCTGCAGGAAAGAGACCGTGTGGGTCTCAGGGTCCTGGGTTATATTTTCCCTGGCTAGATAACGAACTCTGAAAAACAGGAGGAACTGAAACTCAAAACCGTTGTTTCAAATTAATGTCATTCATTCTAACAGAAGTTAAAATTCAAAATAGTTATTCAAATGAACATTCATTTAAGCAGTGATTATTGACTACATAGATTATGTCAGAAATTAGGGTAAACAAGTAGATTAAAATGATAAGTAAGCCAATGCTGAGCCTCCAGCAAACTAGAGAAGAGGAATCGTAGATGTACATAGCAGAGAAGGAAGATGCGTCATTATAGGAGTTTACACAGGTTCTCTGGGAAAACATGGAACAGGTACAAACTCAGGCTAGGGATTATGGTGGGGATTATGGACAGGATATAATTCCATATTAAATGTTCTGAGTGACAAATAGAAGCTTAGGTAAAATGAGATAGAAAATAGCATGTATTAGGTAAATGTGTTATTTTAGTAATTCAGATGTTTCAATATGGTTGGTTTAAGGAGCAAGGAGAGTGGTGAACATAAAGTGGTTAAAATAGATAAGATCTGGACCATAAAAGGGTTGCATCCCATAATGAAATGTTTAGCTTTTATTCTGAGGGTGAGGAGAAGAAAGAGAGTTTTAAACAAGGAAATAATAAGAGCATGTTTTCATATAAGAGAAAGACTGTTCAAAGCGCAGACTTTCCTGTATTGGCTTTTCCATAGTTTCCAATGTTTTAATGAGAATTAAAGATGCTAGTGAAATATACTTTCTACTTTACAGATCATTTCCCCTCAATCCCTGCCCCATATATTGTTAAACTTATTACATCTAAGCTTCCCGCTCTAACACCTCTAGCCAAAGCACCATCTACCATTAGGAAAAAGATGAAGGGTGGTTTTAAGGGGAAAATTCTTTTGCAAGTAAAAGATATTTAGTGAGATTAAATAAGCTATACATTATTCATTGCTCTATCATTTATCTGAACATCTATTATGTGAGGTTATAGTAGATATCTATTGTTATCTGACTAAGGTAAACACTGAAAAAACATGGAACTGAAGTGTGGAAACAAAAATAAACCAGAGAAAATCTGACTTTGATTTCAGTCAGGTATAGTAAAATTGTAAATTCCTGTAGGATAGGCATTATGTGTGTATTGTATGCTCAAGCAGTATCTGGTAAATGGTAGTTTCTTGGTAAATATTTTAGGATGAATGAATAATGGTTCGTATTCTTTAAAAATTGAATTAAAAAATATAGAAATATATCTTATTTCTAATATAATTTCATTAAAGCTTTATTGTTCACTATTCTTGGAGTACTGCATACACAGAACACAAAAATCTAAAACAGCAGCCAGAATAGTCTCTTACTACTCAATTATTATTTCCCTTAGAAAATTATATTTTAAACTTAGATTACATATTATTAACATTTTACTGTTAAAATACTTTAATTTTCAGGAAGATTTATATATGTATAGTAATTGAAATAATAGCAAAATAGTTTTGACCCAGATTGTTTTCTTAGTTGTAGTTACAACACTATACCAGTAGATGGCAATCACTAAGAGAAAAATCCTTTAAACTGAGGTCTGTGTTTAAAATGTACTCTCTTTAAAAATATAAATTTATTTATTTTAATTGGAGGCTAATAAATTTGCAGGATTGTATTGTTTTGCCATATATCAACATGAATCCGCCACGGGTGTACACGTGTTCCCCATCCTGAATCCCCCTCCCCATACCATCCCTCTGGGTCGTCCCAGTGCACCAGCCCCAAGCATCCTGTATCATGCATCAAAACTGGACTGGCGATTTGTTTCTTATACGATATTATACATGTTTCAATCCCATTCTCCCAAATCATCCTACCCTCTCCCTTTCCCACAGAGTCCGTAAGACTGTGCTATACATCTGTGTCTCTTTTGCTGTCTCGCATACAGGGTTATCATTACCATCTTTCTAANATGTTACACATTTTATTGTGATCCACACAGTCAAAGGCTTTGGCATAGTCAATAGAGCAGAAATAGATGTTTTTCTGGAATTCTCTTGCTTTTTCCATGATCCAGTGGATGTTGGCAATTTGATCTCTGGTTCCTCTGCCTTTTCTAAAACCTTGAACATCAGGGAGTTCACGGTTCACATATTGCTGAAGCCAGGCTTGGAGAATTTTGAGCATTACTTTACTAGCATGTGAGATGAGTGCAATTGTGCAGTAGTTTGAGCATTCTTTGGCATTGCCTTTCTTTGGGATTGGAATGAAAACTGACCTTTTGCAGTCCTGTGGCCACTGCTGAGTTTTCCAATTTGATGGCATACTGAGTGCAGCACTTTCACAGCATCATCTTTCAGGATTTGAAACAGCTCAACTGGAATTCCATCACCTCCACTAGCTTTGTTCGTAGTGATGCTTTCTAAAGTCCCCTTGACTTCACATTCCAGGATGTCTGGCTCTAGATGAGTGATCACACCATCTTGATTATCTTGGTCGTAAAGATCTTTTTTGTACAGTTCTTCCGTGTATTCTTGCCAACCTCTTCTTAATATCTTCTGCTTCAGTTAGGTCCGTACCATTTCTGTCCTTTATTGTGCCCATCTTTCCATGAAATGTTCCCTTGGTGTCTCTAATTTTCTTGAAGAGATCTCTAGTCTTTCCCATTCTGTTCTTTTCCTCTATTTCTTTGCATTGATTGCTGAGGAAGGCTTTCTTATCTCTTCTTGCTATTCTTTAGAACTCTGCATTCAGATGCTTCTATCTTTCCTTTTCTCCTTTGCTTTTCACTTCCCTTCGTTTCACAGCTATTTGTAAGGCCTCCCCAGACAGCCATGTTGCTTTTTTGCATTTCTTTTCCATGTTATGTATATACAAATTTATTATTTGTGTACTTTAGTTGCACACTAACTTCTCTTTCCAACCCTCACCTCTTTGCTTCTCCAAGTAAATCAATTACATCTTACTCATTTCACTTTTATCCCTTAGAGAGGTCTGCACCTCTAAAAATAAAATATATATTAACTGCCACCTATCAGAGCAGGACTAGAAGATGAGTGAGTATTGTGTTTGTTTTTCTATACCACAATTAGTATCCTTAAAAGTCAAAACATAACCTCTCCAAACAAACAAAAAATTAAACAAAAATTGTGGTACGTTGTCAAATTCTAACAACTATTCTCCATTCTTACATGTCATCAGGTCACTGAGTTCTGATTTTTAAAGTTATGCTTAGATTCTTATTAGGTCATTTGTGAATTCTAGATTTTCAATTGCACACATCATAGCTACCTCATTTTTTTTTTGAAACAAGATATTCACATAGGCTTTTGATAATGACATAAGAACTGTAAGACTCTGAAAAAGATAAAATTTTGTTTCAGGTAAGATTTTTTTCTGTAACAATGAAAACCATGTAATCTCTGAGAGAATTGTGAATAGGCATATGCCTGGAGCTGGGGCACATAGGGATAATTGCTAGCACAGAGTAACACTGTGACACTCCACAGCTTACATTATATGCGGTAGCAGCAGGCATCCCCTCCCAACTACTCTTACTTCCTTATATTTGAGTGTGAGTTGTTAATATAGAAATATATTAATCTATGAAAAGGAAAGAAATAATGTAATTACAGACTATCTAAAACAAGTAAGTAAAACTATGAGGAAACTATTGAAAATATGATATTATGTAATTGACCATGGCATATAACTAGTTGAAATTATTCTTGAGGAACAATAAAAATTTTTATAACAAATGATACAGCAGGACTTAACTCTGTTCTCATATGGGCACCATAAGTATATTCCTAATATCATGATAAAGTTAGTGTTTTTGGCACCTCTGTCCCCTTTTCTTATTTTGATAGTTAAAAAAAACATAGTCTATAATTTAGATAGGAGAAATTTACTCAACAGTGTAAGAGTTACTAATCCTGAAGTTTGTATACATCACAGCATATCCCCTGGTTTCAGTTTATTTAATTTAAATTGAAATGTTCTGGCTAATTATTTTCCCCTAGTTCTAATAGTCTATTCTTTCGTTCAGAAGTATGTTGAATTATTAAGGCAAATAAGATATTTAGTCTCAACGTGGGTAAATTATAAGAATGAAACTATTGAATACGTAAAAACACCCTTAAGAGCTGGAAAATAGTTTGAATAGAAATCCTTAGCAGGTTTTGTGGTTATGTAAAAACCGTGGTGTTGGAGAAGACTCTTGAGAGTCCCTTGGACTGCAAAGAGATCCAACCAGTCCATCCTAAAGGATATCAGTCCTGGGTGTTCATTGGAAGGACTGATGCTGAAGCTGAAACGCCAATACTTTGGCCACCTCATGCGAAGAGTTAACTCATTGGAAAAGACCCTGATTCTGGGAGGGATTGGGGGCAGGAGGAGAAGGGGACAACAGAAGATGAGATGGCTGGATGGCATCACCGACTCGATGAGTTTGAGTGAACTCCAGGAGTTGGTGATGAACAGGGAGGCCTGGCGTGCTGTGATTCACGGGGTCACAAAGAGTCGGACATGATAGGGCGACTGAACTGAACTGAAAATCAGTTTAATGTTGAGGTTCTCAAAATTGAGCATGTGTTGAAATCCTCCAGGGTATTTGTTGAATTCATTACTTGGGCCAAAACTCAGAGTATCTGATATGTTTGGTAAGGTGGGACCTGAGAATTTGCATTTCTTCCTAGTTCACAGGAGATGCTGATGTTACTGGTCCAGCAGTTACACTCTGAGATTTTAGAGTTCTTTAGAATATATGTCACAAGTAAAACTCCTATAGCTTCTTAAATGTATGGCAGTTAGTTGATGCTGGTAAACTCATAATAAAATATGTATTTCTTATTATCATTACATCTTTAGGGTTTTAAATAGGCAGAAACAAATATTTCAATGTATATTAATGGCAAGAAAATAATGAGTATGTTTCAATAAAACAACAGTCGTCAAGTGAAAGCTTTTCCAGAGATACGTATGATCAAGGGAAGAGTGCCACTTATTGTGGGGACCCACTCACTTGTATGTGTAAGGACCCCTTTGCTTGACTTTAATTTTGCTGCTGTGAACTGCCACTTCCTCTGGATTCTGTACATCGAATATCCAGAACTGTCTGTAAACATCTGTGTCTGTTTTAACCCAGTTTTTAAAAGCAATTGTGCCTTCTTCAAGGACAGCTTCCTGTGAAACAGAAAACAACTTTGGGTTATTTATTTGTGGTCAGTATGGGCATTTGTGGGAGTTGCAAACCTTTAATTATCCAGTGAAAGGACTAAACTCAAGTATCTTGTTCATGAGAACCTTGGCAACCTGCCACATGCTTGCAGCAGAAATGTTTTCAGCACTTGAGACAGCAGTCTCTTTTAGTCAACGTTTTACAGAGAATTGTGTGATATTGTAGACATGTCTGGTGACTGTAAGGGCAACCATTGGCAAGCTTTAAAGTGACAGTATTGTGAAAGCTTAAAATACAATTATTAAGAAAATTTTATCAAAACTTTCCCAAAAATATCTTATCAGGTCAAACTTTAACTTCTCTTTTGCCCTCTGTGAGTTGCACTGAGGAAGGAAAGGAAAAAAAATATAATGGTATTGAAGCTTTTTCACTTTTCTTCAGAAGCTGGATACTTGAGAAAGAAATCACTTAACATTTGTTAAATTAAGTAAAACACAAATCTGACTTCTCCCTTCAAAATCCTGCTCAGTGTGACTTCCCTAATTCTCAGTATGTTTATAGCAACATGTTAGTACATATTTCCAGAAATTTGAACAGTCTAATTCATTACATTTCAGTTCAGTCGCTCAGTCGTGTCAGACTCTTTGAGACCCCATGAATCGCAGAAGTGAATCCTAGAGAAACAGATGTCTTCTTCAATATTGTATGACAATTTAGTGGTGGATAATGGAATCAGGTATTTTAGTCCAGTTTTATGTAATTTCTAAACCACCACAGTTTGTTCAGAGAGCAAGAGAAAAAATTTTGAAGCAGTCAGAATAGGAATGCCTTCTGATCCTAACACTATCATATGTACTAGAAAATTGTATTGGCTTACTTGAATACTAAGATTGATTTTATCATCAGTTCCTTTAATTTTAAAGTAGCAAAAGTTTGTACATCCTTTGTGAATTTAAGAGGTTTTGTTTTTAAAATTGTTAATTCAGGTCTAGCAATTACTCTCCAATTATCTGGTCTATTTTGCAATTGTTTCATTAAATTTAAAGTACAAAGGTGGTAATTATGTGTACAACAAAAGTAATATAAGATCCTCTCCGTTGGCCAATATGTACATTAGTATCTTTCCCTTTAAGTATTGAGACTATCCCAGCCTAGTAAGGAGATCAAACCTGTCAGTTCTTAAGAAAATCAATCCTGAATATTCACTGGAAGGACTGATGCTGAAGCTGAAGCTCCAGTACTTGGGCCAACATGATTTGAAGAGCTGACTCATTGTCAAAGACCCTGATACTGGGAAAGATTGAACACAGAAGGAGAAGGGGACAACAGAGGATAAAATGGTTGGGTGGTATCACCAACTCAATAGACATGAGTTTGATCAAACTCCAGGAGCTAGTGAAGGACGAGGAAGCCTGGTGTGTTGCAGTCCATGGTGTTTCAAAGAGTCGGACGTGACTGAGCCACTGAACAACACCAACAAAACCCTAGTAATGAGTAGATTCCAGTCAGATGACTCTTACATGGCATGGTCTCCAGCTGAGTTGAAAGCCATTTACCTTGAAACTTCTTTTTGCTCCATTATATTGAAAGNAAAGAAAAATATATAGGAGTCCTTCATCTCTCTTCTTTCGTACATATTCACCAAACTATATTCCCAGCTGTGGCTATGTTAGGATATCCACCGCCTCCCCTTATTTTCTGGATGGATCCATTATATTGAAAGCTGGTTTTTGAGAGAACAGTATCTTCTATCTAGTCACATGGTCACTTGATTATTGCTTTTATGGGAAAATAGTACTCATCAACATGATTGATAGGCAACTTTAGTGTAACTGTTAAAATGTCTTTGATATCTTCCTATGCGTGAAGTATATAGAATACATATGTAAAATATGTATAGTCCCATTTTTCAAGGATATTACACAGTAATGAGGGATAGAATCATATATAGCTGATTTTAATCCATGAGTAGATATCCTTAGCCTACTCCCAGCCTGACCAATTACATTGACTTTATTACTCAAAGCCTTGATTAAAGTGGTTAATAAAGAAATAGACGCTATGAGTTTGATCCCTGATTTGGTCACATGCTAAGCATTTAACTTGGGCAGGTTACATAATTTATTTGTACCTCAGTTTCCTTATCTGTAAAATGGCTGTAATAATATTAATATTAGGTTGAACTAATACAACTAGCATTTTCGAAAGTCAAAATCAGTGAATATGGTGAAATTAAATATTTATCCTCTTATGTTGTTATAAGAATTAATAAATGTTAGCACTTAGTATAGTCTTAGCATATAGCAAGCATTCAATAAACATTGGCTGCTATTATAGAAATCCTATCCACTCTTTAGAGGGAGCACTCTCATCTCATTTACTTCCCAGATTGCTCTAACTACTTTGTTCTAAGCATTACTGTATAAACCACTCATGTGGCAATAACTCATATAAAATCCTATGACATTTCCTTCTTTTCTTAAAAAAAAATATTTTTGGCTGCACTGAGTCTATGTTGCTGCATGTGGGCTTTCTCTGGTTGCAGTGTATGGGCTACTCATTGTGGTGGCTTTTCTTGTTGCAGAGGGCTCAAGGGCTCTCAGGCTTAGCGGTGGCTCGTGGATTAAGTTGCCCCAGGGCATGTAGGTCTTTCCAGACAAGGCACTGGACCCCTGTCCTCTGCACTGGCAGGCAGATTCTTAACCACTGGACCACCAGGAAAGCCCCTGTGAAATTTCTTTTTCTGCTATTTAACCTGCTTCTTTTTTCTGCTATCATTTTAATATTGGCTTGCCATCCAGTGAAATCAAAACTTCCTTGAAAAGTAGAATCATACAGAAAACAATTTTAATTATCTCTGCTCACTACTAAAATTTGTTTTAGGACCAGTTACAAGCAGTTTATACATGTTCAAAAATGTTTCTCATATATGTGGGCATTATGTACATGTGTGACTGCATGCTGAAAGAGACAAGTATTTAATTCCCTTCTTGGTGTTCAACAGTATCAAATTTATTTTAAATTGCCTATTTTATACAGTATTCACTAAATATTAATCAAGTGATATTAACAGCATCAAGGTGATGAATTATTGTTTGAAAATATTGGTAAAACTTTGTCCTCTTTCTGGTCTTTTGGTGGTTTATACTTTGCACACTCATGGCAGCTCATGTCCTTGACTTCATCTAGCAAAATTGCATAAACCTGCTGGACCTACACAAACATAATAGGAAACATAGTCTAAAATACTGGTAAATAAAATTTCAGATACAATGCACAAAAAGCATGAAGTCCCTAAAAATTTACATTGGAAATAAAGAGTAAATAAATGCATATATATGAAATAAATATATTGATTATTTTAGGCTATTTCAAATGCTCATGTCAGGGTGATAGCTTTATGATGAATGATGTTGGATTTTTGATTTCTGAAGAAGATTTAGCTTGGGAACCAGGGACCAGGCTTCAGGCACTCACAATTTTGTGTGGCAAAAGTTTATTACAATGAAAAAGGACAGAGGAAGCTTCTGACATAGACATCAGAAGAGGGCCGGAGACTGCCCCACTTGCTAGTCTTGTCAAGGCCTTATATACTTTTTCAGTTGGTTACTAACAATAGAATGATCTTACCAGACCCACCATATCCATCTTAAGATAATAGAACTAACAATAGTACTGGAGTGGGGTGCCATTGCCTTCTCTGAAAAAGGTCTTACCAGACCCCAAAGAAGATGTCCTTTTCATCATAACGGCCTTGAATGCAAAAGTAGGAAGTCAAGAGATAACTGGACTAACAGGCAAGTTTGGCCTCGGGATGCAAAATGAAGCAGGGCAAAGGCTAATAGAGTTTTCCCAAGAGAATGCACTGGTCATAGCAAACACCCTCTTGCAACAACACAAAAGAAGACTACACATGGACATCACCAAATGGTCAATATCAAAATCAGATTGATTATATTCTTTGCAACTGGAGATGGAGAAGCTCTATA
>SJYV01012124.1:0-13182 GCA_006410875.1 Neotragus pygmaeus | reverse complement strand
AATTGTATTGCCATAAACTTCTTTCTTTGAACTGCTTTTGCAGAATCCCATAGGTTTTGGGTCATCATATTTTTGTTGTCATATGTTTCTAGAAATCTTGATTTGTCTTGTTTCTTCAGTAACCTCTTCATTATTTAGTAGTGTATTATTTAATCTCCATGATTTTGTGTTCTGGGCAGTTATTCCCCTGTAGTTAATAACTATTCTCATACTGTTGTGGTCAGAGAAAGATATTTGATACAATTTCAGTTTTCTTAAATTTCCTGAGGCTTGACTTGTGACCTAAGATGTGGTCTATTCTGGAGAATGTTCCATGTGCACTTGAGAAGAAACTGTATTCTTCTGCCTTTGCATGGAAAGTCCTGAAGATACCAATTAGGTCCATTTGGTCTAATGTTTCATTTAAGGTTTGTTTCTTTATTGATTCTCTGTTTTGATGATCTGTCCATTGGTAAAATGGTATGTTGAAGTCCCTTACTCTTATTGTATTACTGTCGAGTTCCCCTCTTATGTGTGTTAATGTTTGCCTTATGCATTGAGGTTCTCCTATGTTGGGTGCATAAATATTTGCAACTGTTATGTCTTCTTGGATCAATCATTTGATCATTATGTAGTGTCCTTCTTTATCTCTTATAATACTCTTTATTTTGAAGTCTATTTTGTCAGAAATAAGGATTGCCGCTCTGGCTTTCTTTTGGTTTCCATTCACATGGAATATCTTTTTCTATCTTTTTACTTTCAGTCTGTATATGTCTCTAGGTCTGAAGTGTGCCTCTTGTAGGCGACATATATATGGATCTTGTTTTTGTATCCATTCCGTCAGTCTATATCTTTTGGTTGGTGCATTTAATATGTTTACATTTAAGGTAATTAGTGATTTGTATGTTCCTCAAAGTATGTCAATACATTAAGAGAATGTATTGACATTTTCTTAATTGTTTTGAGTTTGTTTTTGTAGGTCTTTCCTGTCTCTTGTGTTCACTAACTATGTAATTCTCTTTAGTATTTGTTGTAAGGCTGGTTTGGTGGTGCTAAATTCTCTTAACTTTTGTTTGTCTTAAAGGTTTTGATTTCTCCATCAATTTTGAATGAGATCTTTCCTGGGTATCATAATCTTAGTTGTAGATTTTTTNAATTCTCTTTAGTATTTGTTGTAAGGCTGGTTTGGTGGTGCTAAATTCTCTTAACTTTTGTTTGTCTTAAAGGTTTTGATTTCTCCATCAATTTTGAATGAGATCTTTCCTGGGTATCATAATCTTAGTTGTAGATTTTTTCTTTCAGTACTTTAAATATATCTTGCCATTCCCTTTTGGCGTGCCACATTTCTCCTGAAAGATCCACTGTTAGTTATATTGGATTTCCCTTGTATGTTAACTTGTTGCTTTTCCCTTGATGCTTTTGGTATTCTTTCTTTGTGCTTAATCTCTGTTAACTTGATTAATATGTGTCTCAATGTTTTTCTCCTTGGGTTTATCCTGTAAGGGATTCTCTGCGCTTCTTGGACTTAATTGACTATTTCCTGTTCTGTGTTGGGGAAGTTTTCAACTATAATTTCTTCAGAAATTTTCTCAGTGCCTTTCTTTTTGTTTTTTTTTTCTTCCTCTGGGACCCTTATAACTCAAATGTTGGTGTGTTTAATATTGTCCCAAATGTCTCTGAGGCTATCCTCAGTTCTTTTCATTCTTTTTTAATTTTTTTGATCTTCAGCAGATATTTCCACCTTTCTGTCTCACGGCTCACCTATCCAGTCTGCCTCAGTTATTTTTCTATTGATTCTTTCTAGAGTATTTTTAATTTCAGTAATTGTGTTTTTCATCTCTGTTTGCTTATTCTTTATATCTTTTATGTCCTGGTGATTGTATTAACTGTGTTAATTATTTCTTGCATTTTCTCCATTCTATTTTCAAGTCTTTGGAGCATCTTTACTGTCATTATTCTGAATTATCTTTCAGATAGATTGCTTATTTCCTCTTTGTGTGTTTGGTCTTGTAAGTTTCTACTTTGTTCTTTCATTTGTGCTGTATTTCTCTGTCTTTTAATTATTTTTCTAACTTGCTCCACTTGAGGTCTCCTTTTCCCAGGCTTTAGAGTTGTATTCCTTCTTCCTCTTGGTTTTTGCTCTTGGAGGGAAAGGTTGGTTGAGTGGTTTGTGTTGACTTCGTTTTAGGGGTGACGTCTGCCTGTGTTATAGTCAGAGGAGAACAAGCTGATCAAGCAGATAATTACAGAAATACTGGGACATATACACACTCCAACACATAGAGTTATAAGCAAAGTATTCTAAAGAAAAGAGTACAGGAGACTGACTTCGTGAAGGGAAACGAAAAATGATATCAACCAATTAAAACCAGAGCTAGTTCAGTTCAGTTCAGTTGCTCAGTCGTGTCCGACTCTTTGCGACCCCATGAATCACAGGACACCAGGCCTCCCTATCCATCACCATCTTCCGGAGTTCACTCAGACTCACGTCCATCGAGTCAGTGATGCCATCCAGCCATCTCATCCTCTGTCGTCCCCTTCTCCTCCTGCCCCCAATCCCTCCCAGCATCAGAGTCTTTTCCAATGAGTCAACTCTTCACATGAGGTGGCCAAAGTACTGGAGTTTCAGCTTTAGCATCATTCCTTCCAAAGAAATCCCAGGGCTGATCTCCTTCAGAATGGACTGGTTGGATCTCCTTGTAGTCCAAGGGACTCTCAAGAGNCAACTCTTCACATGAGGTGGCCAAAGTACTGGAGTTTCAGCTTTAGCATCATTCCTTCCAAAGAAATCCCAGGGCTGATCTCCTTCAGAATGGACTGGTTGGATCTCCTTGTGCCTGAACAATAGTAATAATTGCTATTAACTGTGCTAGTTTCTGCAGAAATTCTGAGTGTACCTGATTTCCTTTTCTCAAGGCCAAAAAGGAACTTCACAGACCATGGTCTGGTGTGTAGCTCTGGCACCAATTAATTTGTATCGACTACTTCCTTCTCTCATTCATTAGTATCTGTATCTATGAGATGCTTAGAATAAAAAATAAAGCACGGTCATTACTAACATCAAATCCTGCCATTTGGCACTTAAGGGAAGTCTTAAGCAGCTTAACTTGAGAGAGGTTAAAGCAACTTGGTCAAGGTCACATAGCTCATTAGTGACAACTGTGGGATTCAAGCCCAGGTTTCCAAGTGCTGTCCACTCTATCACATGGTGTCACACCAACAAAGCCTGTCTCTCCACATCTTACACCCGGAGATGGCATGCGGCCACCTATACTACGTCTCGAATGGGCCCAGGTGTTCCCTGACCTATGAGACCAGACTCCCTCCTCCCATCTTGTGAGGATGTCCGCCCCAGGGCAGCTCCTGGTGAGGAGACAGATGGGAGGACTCCCGGCAGGGGGTGGGAAGCTCGGAGCTCCTGTGTCCTTGCGTGGGGGAAGCTGGTGACACACCTGAGTCCTCCCCTCCATAGGAAACCAAGCAACCGGGCACTTGCCCGGGGTGCCTTCCCGCTCTGCCAGCAATCCAGACCAGATGGCTAATTAGCTGGGATTTGCGGCCGCATCTGTGATGCCATTTCTCCTTTTGGCATGTGTGAGCTCAATTAGGAAGCCACGGGAGGCTGCTGGCCCCCTGGGAGTGTGCTGGGCATGGGGGCTACAGGGTGCGCCCACGGCTCGGGGAGTGGGATGTGAGGGTGGTTGGGGGTCTGAGAAATGGAGGGTGGAGAGGGCCATTTGACCGGCTGAGGATGGGGTTTTTATGGTGGTTATAGGGAAGCCGGGACAGCTGTGTTTGCTGGCAAGGCCCCACAAAGAGAGGCCAGTCTTCGCGTGGTAGACTGTAGGGTTCATCCTCTGGTTGGCACTGTCCTTCAATTCCACCCTTGCTTACTGCAGAAGATCTGTCTCCCCAGTTCACATCACTGCTCCCCAGAACACGGGACAAGGCCCCCGGCATAGGAGCTGTCCAATAAGGAAGGCTGAGGGGCCTAAGGAGTCTTTGCTTCCTCATTTGTAGAGTGAATCATAAAGACTATTTTGTTAGGATTAAATGAATAAAAAAATAAATGCATGCAGCACCTGTAGCAGTCCCTGACATAAGGACAGGCGCCCAGCAATAATCTGTTCAAAGAATGAATGGAAGAATAGCAGGATCAAAAAGCTAGTGAATGTCAGTAATGGAAGAAGCCTCAGAGTCNAAATGAATAAAAAAATAAATGCATGCAGCACCTGTAGCAGTCCCTGACATAAGGACAGGCGCCCAGCAATAATCTGTTCAAAGAATGAATGGAAGAATAGCAGGATCAAAAAGCTAGTGAATGTCAGTAATGGAAGAAGCCTCAGAGTCAGGTCCAGTCCTCCCAGTGTGCCTCAGCTTCTTCATCTGTGAAATGGGGACAAGAAAACCGCCTCTCTTACTGGGGTGCTGGAAGATGAAAGAAATGACACATGTGGATCTTTGAGAAGAGTTCCTATAAAGTAGTAGGTGAAAAGTGAAAAGACTCAGTCATGTCTGATTTTGGGGCCCCATGGACCGTAACTCACGAGGCTCCTTTGTCCATGGAATTCTTCAGGCAAAAAATACTAGAGTGGGCTGTCATTCTCTTCTTCAGGGGATCTTCCCGAGCAAGGGATCAAACGTGAGTCTCCTGAATTGCAGGCAGATTCTTTACCATCTGAGGCATCAGAGAAGTTAGCAAACGTGTAATAAACACTGATGCTGCTGTTGTGAATAACGATGCAAAGGGGAAACCTGCTGTGGCAGAGGGCAAGGGCTCTGTCCAGACAACTGCAGCTTGTGGTATGTCCTGACCTATGACCGGGGCTCCTCCTCCCAGCCCACATTGTTGTCTGCTGAGCTGCACGTGCTGGCATCGTGCTGAGTCCAGGGCTCACTAATGGGTAGATGTGTGCCAGCTCCCAGGGGTCACAGGTGTAATAAGGGACACAGAGCACTCTCCTCCTTTGGGAACCGCTTACACCAAGATGTCAGATCTGGTCCAGGGATGCTCTGACCTCTGCTGGGCCAGAAGAGCCTTTGATGGGTTAGCATGAGTGGGAGTAGGGGATCTCTCCAGGACTCTCACACATGATTTTGTACATCGTATCACTGCTGAGAAGGTGGGCAGAAGGTGGAATTCAGCCTTGTTCTGTAAGCCAAGCTCAACGCCCATGCCCAGAGGAGGGTCCCTGTACTAATTCATACACAGGTACCCTATGGGTGGGCTTCCCTGTTGGCTCAGCAGTAAAGAATGTGACTGCCAATGCAGGAGATGCAGGTTTGGTCCCTGAGTTGGGAAGATCCCCTGGAGGAGGGCATGGCAACCCCCTCCAGGATTCTTGCCTGGGAAATCCCATGGACAGAGGAGCCTGGCAGGTTGTCCTTGGGGCTGCAGAGAGTCAGACCTGACTTAGCGAGCAAGTGACAACAGCAGCCCTATTCACGACTGCGGCCTTGGCGCTTGCTCTGGGGCCAGAGGACAGCGTGGAGACGGGAGGATCTGGAGCCTCGGACACAGGTGGACGCTTACAGAGCAGGACCTGCATCTGTATTACTCGCCTCTGGATCCCTAGCACCTAGCATGGGACCTGGACCGGTGGATACTCAAGCAACTGCTTGTTGAATCAGTGAGCTATCGCTTTCTTAATACCTACCATAGTCCCTGCTCTGGGGCGTGGGCTCGGTGAATGCTGGATTAACGTGTCACTGAAGCAGCAAGAGGGGAAGGGTGTGTGAGAAAAACCATGACTTCCTAGACTTTGAGCCTGACACAGTAATAGTAGCTGATTTATTGAGCACTGACGTCATCCAGACACAATATGAAGAGCTGTACGTGGGTCATCCTTTGAAATCTTGCAACAGCCTCGTGAGGAAGGTACTGTGACTGCGTGCAATGGGCAGACCAGGGCCCAGAGGCTTAAGGAGGCTAAGGGAGCTGCTGTGGTCACATGGCTCCTGGGGCGTAAGGCTGATGCTAGAGCCAGTGTTCTGCTGCCTCTGGTGCCCTTTTAACCACCATGCTCTTCTCCACTGAGTCTGCGAGCTGGCCTGTGACATATCAGGAGACCTCCTGCTCCTTCTGTCTGCTACGCTATTTCCCCTGACTTCATTCAGGCCTCTCTCTTACTGTCACCTCCTCCGAGAAGCCTGCCAGGACTACCTCCTGTGAAGGAAAACTTTCCAATTCCTTACCCAGCCTTATTTTCCCTCATATCCCTCACGACCTCCAGAAATTGGTGCCGAACTTCTCTCAGCTGCCTCCTCATCCCATCCCTTCCCAGGTTAGCTCGATGAAGACAAGGGCCTTATCTGTCTTGTTAACTGCCATGCTACTAACATCCAGAATGGTGCCTGACACATACAAGCGCTCGCCATGTATTTATGAAATGACGGGAAGGGTGGCTGGACGACCTTGGGCCCATTATTTAAATGTCTGTTTAACGTCTGACATTCTCTTTTGAATTCTCATCCTCTGGCTCTGGTTTCTTCACCTGTCAGACAAGATACAGGTATCAGACCTGACACCTCCCTGAATGTATAAGAAGGAACATCTGGACACGTGCGGGAGCTCACCAGGATAGACAATATCATCATTACCATTATTATATATAAAAATATTAGTCGCTCAGCCATGTCTGACTTTTTGTGACCCCATGGACTGTAGCCTGCCAGGCTCCTCAGTCCATGGGATTCTCTAGACAAAAATACTGGAGTGGGCTGCCATTTCCTCCTCCAGGGGACCTTCCCAACCTGTATATATCTTGTGGATACAGATCTTTTGCCCAGGTCACTGCCAAAGGCTCCCCACCCTGCCAGGGCTGGGATGTACACCCAGTCTCAAAGCCCCGGCTTTTGCCATGCCCAGGTCGAGGGCCGCCACTGACAAAGTTGGTGTTGCGTGACTTAAGACTGTCTTTGGACAGGGAAGCAGGGGGAAGCTTTCCTGGCCAGCATCACTTAGTGGCAACATTATTTTGGGTAAGTCATTTAGTCTCAGCTGCCTCTTAACATAAAACCAAAGTCGGGGTAACCCTAGTCTTAGAGGGCACTTGCCGAGATGGAATAAGCTACTGGTTTTGAAAGTACTTTCTCAAGTGTAAAGCTTAACAGAGATGGAAGGCCCTAACCTTCCGGGGAAAAGCCAGGCTGGGCAGCTCAGACCTGGTTGAGAATTGGGAGCATGGCAGGATGTGGAGCAGGAAAGACATGCATTAAGACGCGCTCTCTGGGAAGGGAATCCGAGAGTGCGCACAGACAGGCTGGGCCTCCACGGTTCCTTTTCCTCATCTCCCCTGTGTATGGAGAGGCGGGGGGTAGACTGCAGGGTGGGCAGGGAACCCCCTTCTGTGCATCAGAAGGGAGTGGAGCTGGCGGGGAGCGGGCCTGGGTGACAGGCACCACTTGTACCACCCTGATTAGCTGGGAAAATGCAGATCCACACTTCCTTCTCCGCCGCAGCTAACAAGATAATGAATATTTTCATCAGCTGCAGAGAATACAAACATCTGTAGGAACACCAAACCTACTCTCAGGGGTGGGGGGAGGAGGGGAGGATGCGGAGGTGGGGAAACGCAGCCTCACAGCAGTTTTAGGGAAGAGGAGACGTGCTGAGACGCTGGAAGGGTGGCTGGGAACTCAGAGCTCTGGCTGCTCCCTCCTGTACCCCCACGCTGGGAAACAGGTAACTACCTGTCCACTGGAGCCCATGGCCGCTGCTTATTCAAGGCTGATGTGTGGTCCCGGAAGAACTTGGCTCACCCCTCATCAATCGACCCATCTGCAGCGGCATCCATCTCCCGCTCCATCCACTGACCTACTCCACAAACATTCACTGCTGTGGGCCAGGAATGAACCTAGGCTCCAAATACACAGAGGTAAATAAGACCTCCCTTGCGCATCAAGAAGCTCATTCACTCATGTAACGATTAAAGGCCCATTAAAGTGCCACCTCTCTGCTGGGTACCCACATTCTAGCTGGAGAGACAGACATGTGAACTAGCCCCTATTGAAGGATGTCTCTGATAAAAGATGAGAGCAGAGGGCCACCTAACTTTTCTGGAGGAGGAGTGTTCCAAGAAGACTCCTGGAGGAGGTGGCAGACCCCAGTGTATATCAAGGATGAATATTTTAGGCAAAGAAACTAGAACAGCATCCTCAGTTCAGTCACTCAGTCGTGTCTGACTTTTTGAGACGCCATGAACCACAGCGCGCCAGGCGTCCTTGTCCATTACCAACTCCTGGAGTTTACTCAAACTCATGTCCACTGAGTTGGTGATGCCATCCAACCATCTCATCCTCTGTTGTCCCCTTCTCCTCCTGCCTTCAATCTTTCCCAGCATCAGGATCTTTTTGAATGAGTCAGCCCTTATCAGATGGCCAAAGTATTGGAGTTTCAGCCTCAACATCAGTCCTTCCAATGAACACCCAGGACTCATCCTTTAGGATGGACTGGTTGGATCTCCTTGCAATCCAAGGGACTCTCAAGAGTCTTCTCCANAGCCCTTCACATCAGATGGCCAAAGTATTGGAGTTTCAGCCTCAACATCAGTCCTTCCAATGAACACCCAGGACTCATCCTTTAGGATGGACTGGTTGGATCTCCTTGCAATCCAAGGGACTCTCAAGAGTCTTCTCCAACACAATAGTTCAAAATCATCAATTCTTCTGTGCTCAGCTTTCTTTATAGTCCAACTGTCACATCCAGACATGACTACTGGAAAAATCATAGCCTTGACTAGATGGACCTTTGTTGACAAAGTAATATCTCTGCTTTTTAATATGCTATCTAGGTTGGTCATAACTTTCCTTCCAAGGAGTAACCATCTTTTAATTTCATGGCTGCAATCACCATCTACAGTGATTTTGGAGCCCCAAAAATAAAGTCAGCCACTGTTTCCACTGTTTTCCCATCTATGTGCCATGAAGCACCCTAGATACAGGGAATGGCATATGCAGTCAGGGAGGCAAGAGGGAATCCCAAGGCACTCAGGGAAGCACAGGGAACTCAATAGAAGTGGATGGGGCCAGGCAAAGCGGTGGCCACAAAGCTTGAGAGGTGGGCTCAACACTGATCACACGGAGCCCTGTCCACCCGGCTAAGGAGGCGGGACTTCCTCCCGGGCATAACAGGGAAAGGCAGGCCAGTTCTGAGCAGAGGAGTGACAGGATCAGATCAGAAAGACCACTCTGGCTGCCGCATGGAGAATGGATCAAGCAGCAAGCCTGGGGGTGGGGGGGGGTGGCAGGCAGAGGTGAGCCAGAGGGCTGCTGAGAACATCCGCTTCAGGCAGCCTGGCTCGAATACAGCATGGAGAAGAGGAGAGAGGCTATTCCCTGGAACCTGACAGATTCCCCCAGATACAGACACGGCTTTGCTGTTCCACCAGCACTGTGACTTTACAGAGCATGAAAAAGCTAGTGATAATAGCTTCAGCGAAGAACAAATGAGATAATGTGTGTCCAAGTGAACTACAAGGTCTAAGGCACTGTAGAAATACTAGTTATCAGTTATTTAATTACAGAAGTACTATTAAATCTAATCATTACTTCACTCTGCTGTCTTTCATCCCCACCCCTGATAACCAGAGACAGACAATAGCACACAGTCAGAGTGTCAAGGCTTCACTTTTGCCGCTTCCTGTCTGTGAACTTGGGAAACCCCCTGAATCTCTGAAATGGGTTCTTCTCGCTGCCTATTTTTCAGGGCTCCCAGGAGGACTGATCTGAAGGGCTGACATTCAACAGCTTTGAAAAACATGGATCTTTAGCACCTTGAGTGGGAAGTGGGTGTGAACTCCAAGCCACTGAGCATCTCCACGGGCTCCATATTTTGGACCAGAGGTTGGCAAACTACTGCCCAAAGGCCAGATCTATCCTGCTGGTTTTGTTGTACAAGCCACAAGGTAAGAATGGTTTTTACAAACTTAAATAGCTGAGGAAAAAAAAGAATATTTTGTGTGACATATAAAAATTATAAGAAGTTAAAAACTTAGTGTTTATAAATAAAGTTTTATTGGAATAAACCCACAGCTCACTGGGGACAACAGAGGATGAGATGGCTAGATGGCATCACTGACTCGGTGGACATGAGTTCGAGCAAACTCCAGGAGTTGGTGATGGACTGCATGCTGCAGTCCACGGGGTCTCAAGGAGACGGACACGACTGGAGTGACTGAACTGAACACTCAGGTCACGAGCAGGAGGATGGATTCGCTGAGGCACTGTCTGTGGCTGCTTCCTCTCTGCAACAGCAGAGTTTGTTACCTGTAACAAAAGTCACACGGTCTTCCCCCCACTAAGGAAGACAGAATGGAGTTTCTCAAAAAATTCAGAACAGAACTGCTACACGAATCGACCATTCCACTTCTGGATGGTTTTCCAAAAACCACCACTAGTTTGCAAAGATATACAAACCCCTGTGCTCCCTGAAGGGTTATTTATAATAGCCAAGATATGGCAACAACCCAAGCGTCCATCAACACACAGATGGATACAGATGTGGTGTATATACACACACAATGGAACAGCACTCAGCCGCAGAAAGGATGAAACCTTGCCATTCGCAGCAACACGGACCTCGAGGGCATGATCCCAAGTGAAGAGAAAGGCAAACACCATGTGATTTCACTCATATGTGGAATATAAAAAAAAAATCTAATAAACAACAACAAAAATGAAATAAATGAACAAACCAGATGAAAGACAAACACAGGGACACAGACAACCGAGCAGGGGTCATGGAAGAGCAGGGTGCGGGAGGGGAGGGTAAGGCTCCATGGTGACGGTGGAGACTGAACTTTGGGTGGTGAGTGTGCGGTGCCACACACAGAAATAGAAATATAATACTGGATGCATAAAACTTGCACAATGTTATAAATCAATGTTACCTCAATTTAAAAAAAAAAAAGAATAATCACACGGCTGTGAGGCTCATTTCCTTCTTCTTCCTTTTTTTTTTTTTTCCTTTCTTGGTCAGCTTTTGGGATTTGGATTTTCCTTCTCTGACCAGGTACTGTACCCAGGCCCTCAGAAGTGACATCAAGGAGTCCTAAGCACTGGACTGCCACGGAACTCCCCGAGCTCATTGTCTATAAAGGCCTCAGGTATGAGCCCTTTTCAGGAAAACTTGCTGGTCTCCACTTTAGCTATACCGGCATTTACCTATTACAGTTCTGTAAAGTACAGATTTTACTTTTTCCCCTCCCCATTCACAGATAAAAAACTGAGGCTCAGAGAAATCGGATCAATCACCGAAAAAGATACAGAATGAAAACTGCCTCAACTCCATGACTATTTTGTTTCAAAGCTAATTCCCTTTTTACATCATCCTGATGCGAAGAGTTGACTCATTTGAAAAGACTTCGATGCTGGGAAAGATTGAGGGCAGGAGGAGAAGGGGATGACAGAGGATGAGATGGCTGGATGGCATCACTGACTCCATGGACATGAGTTTGGGTAAACTTTGATAGTTGGTGATGGACAGGGAGGCCTGGCGGGCTGCGATTCATGGGGTCGCAAAGAGTCAGACACAACTGAGCGACTGAACTGAACTGAACTGATCCTTCCCTAAGGGGCTAATTCCCTGCTTCTCTGTAGACACCCACTGATCACGCGGCCAGCAGCTGCCTTCCCCACCAAATTACAAACAAAGTGAGGGTGAAGAGTCAGGCCGCCCTGTTCCCCACTCTCCGCAAAGCCTACCATGGTGTCAGTCGCACAATCAGTGCCGGATACATAACTGTTGCCAGATCGGACACCTGACTGGGGTAGTCATTCAGTTCTACCACCTCATCTCCACCCCAACACACACCCCACCCCACCCCAGCATTCACAGTTACCAGCCACACATTTATAAGACAGACTCCTTTTCTCCTTTGCCTTTCTGGAAAAGAGTACAAACCTCCTGGTTTGGAGATGTCCACGTACCCTCTGTTCACAACTTCTCGACAGAAGGCCAGCAGTCGGCGTCTGCCACGCTTTATGGCACACAGCTCCTGTGATCAGTACCAACCCGTCTTTTCCTCCAGCTGGAGGCAGGGAGCCCCTCAGGGCCACCTTCACACACCTGGAATTTCAACTTGTCTAGGCAACCCTCATCACTCAGACTGAAAATAGGCAAGAGTGCCACCGTCAGTGGTGGAGCGCCAGAGGAAACGCCATCTGCGTCTGTTCGGGAATGTGGAGTCGGGCAGGTGGCCCTGGATTCTCATTTCAGCCCCACTCTAGCAGCGACTGACCATGACTGGCCCAAGGCAAGAGCCTTCACCCCTGAGTCTCAGTTTCCTAGTGGGCGGGGTGGCTGATGCTGGGCTGTCAGGGTTATGGAGAGGATGGGACAGCATACGATGGAGGCAGAAAGTGCCTTGCAGAGCCAGGCTTGCAGNTGACCATGACTGGCCCAAGGCAAGAGCCTTCACCCCTGAGTCTCAGTTTCCTAGTGGGCGGGGTGGCTGATGCTGGGCTGTCAGGGTTGTGGAGAGGATGGGACAGCATACGATGGAGGCAGAAAGTGCCTTGCAGAGCCAGGCTTGCAGAAGGCTTCAGTAAGCGCTGCCATAGCCTCTTTTCTACAACGTTCACAGCACTGGACGAGGCCCTTGGCAGTGGGCGTCTGGGGTGAGGGCGATGGGGAGAAATGACCAGATAAGTATGGCAGCAGCAGGCAAGGCAAGAGGGCTGTGGGGGGGCCCAGAGGACAAGGGAAAGGACAAGTAACCAAGGATCCCCAAGGCAGACGAGGGTGCTGGACAACCCCGCTCACAGGCCCTCTTCATCTTTCCAGCCTTTCTGCTATATAACGTGGGCTCTCTGTGTTACATGGATAAGAAAGCTGGCCTGAGAAATGACAGGGCGGGTCTAAGGTCGCACAGCTGGTGTGGCAGTGCTGCGGGGCTCCTCCCAGGTCCCCTTTCACTGTTACCCAGATGCTAGAACCAGAGGCTGGGGGTGCCATCAGCACATGGTCTTCAGCCCTTTCAGGGACTATTTTAGCTCCCAAAGAACCACCTTGCCCAAGGTCCTGCCCCTACCTGGGTGGCCTGAACCCCCAACTGCTCACTGCAAGGGTGCGAAGGATTAGACATCTGGGAACAACTCAGGCCAAGCTAAAGGGCCATTCCAGCCCAGAGCTCTCCATGGGGGCACCTGAGGTTATGGGTGAACTTCCAGGGCACTGTAACTTCTGCCCAGTTCTGCTCCACA
>SJYV01012121.1:0-12627 GCA_006410875.1 Neotragus pygmaeus | reverse complement strand
ACCCTATGCCTAGGTCCATGCTGTGTTCTGCGGTCACCCTGCACCGAGGTCGGGCCTGTGTGCCGCGGTGGCCCTGTTCCGAGGTCCGGGCTGTGTTCCGCTGGCGGCTGGAAACGAGTTCCGTCCTGTTTGCCGTGGTCGCCCAGTGCCGAGGTCCCGGCTGTGTTCCGCGTTTGGCTAGCGACGAGTTCCAAGCTCTGTGCCATGGTCGCCCTGCATAGATTTTTGGGCTGTGTGCCACAGTCGCCCTTCACTGAATTTCAGTCTGTGTGCCGCCATCGCCCTGCACCGCTGTATGGCCTGTTTACCGCGGTTGCCCTGTCCCGAGGTCCTGGCTGTGTTCGGGGTTGGCTAGTGATGTGTTCCGAGCACTGTGCCATGGTCTCCCTGCCCAGATTTCTTGGCTGTGGGCCACGGATGCCCTTCACTGAGGTTTGGGCTGTGTTCCCCGGTTGCCCTGCGCCGAGGTCCGGGCTGTGTACTGTGGTCACCCTGAGCCAAGGTCCGACCTGTGTGCCATGGTCTCACTGCTACAAGATCCTGGGTGTGTGGCCGCAGTGAATATCTGTCGACATCTATGCTGTGTTCCAGGGTCACCTTGCCTTAAGGTCCGGGATGTGTGCCGCGCTACCACTTCACTGAAGTTCGGGATGTGTGCCACGGTTGCCCTGTATCGAAGTCCGACCTGTGTACCACGGTCACCCTGCGCTGAAGTCCGGGCTGTGTTCCGCGGTCGGCTAGTGACGAGTTCCATGCTGTGTGCCGCGGTCGCCCTTTATTGAAGTTCGGTCTGTGTGCTGCAGTCGCCCTGTGCCAAGTTCTGGGCTGTGTGCCGAGGTCGCCTTCGGTCGAGATCCATACTGTGTGCCAGGGTCGCCCTGCGTCGAGGTCTGGGATGTCTGCTGCGGTTGCTCTTCACTGAAGTTCGGGCTGTGTGCCTCGATAACCCTTCACTGAGGTTCGGGCTGTGTTCAGCGGTCGCCCTGCTCGATGTCTTAGATGTGTGCCTCGGTCGCCCTGTGAGTCGGTCCGGCCTGTGTTCCGCGATCACCCTGTGCAGAAATCCAGACTGTGTTCCGCGGTTGTCTAGCCACGAATTACTGGCTGTGTGACGCGATCGCCCTTCACTGTGTTTCGGGAAGTGTGCCATGGTCGCCCTTCGCCATGTTCCGTGCTGTGTGCTGTGGTCGCCCTGCGTCGAGGTCCGGGCTGTGTGCCACGGTTCCCTGCGCTGAAGTCCACGCTGTGTGCCTCGGTCGCCCTGCACCGAGGTCTTGCCTGTGTGCTTCGGTAGCCTTGAACCGAGTTCCGGGCTGTGTGCCACGGTAGCCTTGTGCAGAGGTCCAGGCTCTGTGCTGTGGTCGCACTTCACTGAGGATCGGGGTGTGTGCCATATTAGCCCGGCACCGAAGTTCGGGCTGTGTGCCGTGGTCACCATTTCCCCAGGTCCGGGCTGTGTGCCGCGGTCACCCTGTGCTGTGGTCCGGCCTGTGTTCCACCCTAGGCTTGCGACCTGTTCCCGGCTCTGTTCCACGGTTCCTCTTTGCCAAGGTCTGGGATGTGTGTCACGGTAGCCTGCTTCAGAAGTCTGGGCTGTGTGTCGCGGTTCTTCTGCACTGAGGTCAGTTCTGTGTGTCTCGGTCGCCCTGAGCTGATGTCCGGCCTGTGTGCCACAGTGGCCATGCACCGAGGTCCGGCCTATGTGCTGCTGTCGCCCTGTGTGAGGTCCAGCCTGAGTGCCACGGTCACCCTGCTCCGAGGTCTGTACTGTGTTCCACGGTTGGCTAGTGACAATTTCCAGGCTGTGTGACGTGGTTGCACTTCACTGAGTTTCGGGCTGTGTTCCTTGGTCGCCCTTAGCGGAGGTCCGGGCTGTGTGCCGTGGGCTTCTGCGACATGTTCTGGCCTGTTTGCCGTAGTCACCCTACACCGAGGTCTGGGCTGTGTTCCCCTGTCGGCTAGCGATGAGTTCCAGGCTCTGTGCCGCAGTCGCCCTGCAGATTTCTGGGCTGTGTGCTCTGGTCACCCTTCACTGAAGGTCGGGCTGTGTGCCGTGGTTGCCATGCGCTGAGGTCTGGGCTGTGTTCNGGCCTGTTTGCCGTAGTCACCCTACACCGAGGTCTGGGCTGTGTTCCCCTGTCGGCTAGCGATGAGTTCCAGGCTCTGTGCCGCAGTCGCCCTGCAGATTTCTGGGCTGTGTGCTCTGGTCACCCTTCACTGAAGGTCGGGCTGTGTGCCGTGGTTGCCATGCGCTGAGGTCTGGGCTGTGTTCTGCGGTCAGCTGGCGACGATTTCCGAGCTGTGTGCCAGTCCCTCGTCACTGAGTTGGGGCTGTGTGCCGCCGTCGCCCTGCGTTGAGGTCCGGGCTGTGAGCTGTGGTCGCCCTTCACTGAGTTTCGGGCTGTGTACTTTGGTCGCCCTTCACAAAGGCCCGGGCTGTGTGCCTTGCTCACCCTGCGACAATGTCCGGCCTGGTTGCCGTAGTCTCCCTGCGCCGAGGTCCGGCCTATGTGTCGCAGTCGCCCTGTGCTGAGGTCCGGTTTGAGTGTCATGGTCACCCTGCGCCGAAGTCTGGATTGTGTTCCACGGTCGNCGGTAGCCTTGTGCAGAGGTCCAGGCTCTGTGCTGTGGTCGCACTTCACTGAGGATCGGGGTGTGTGCCATATTAGCCCGGCACCGAAGTTCGGGCTGTGTGCCGTGGTCACCATTTCCCCAGGTCCGGGCTGTGTGCCGCGGTCACCCTGTGCTGTGGTCCGGCCTGTGTTCCACCCTAGGCTTGCGACCTGTTCCCGGCTCTGTTCCACGGTTCCTCTTTGCCAAGGTCTGGGATGTGTGTCACGGTAGCCTGCTTCAGAAGTCTGGGCTGTGTGTCGCGGTTCTTCTGCACTGAGGTCAGTTCTGTGTGTCTCGGTCGCCCTGAGCTGATGTCCGGCCTGTGTGCCACAGTGGCCATGCACCGAGGTCCGGCCTATGTGCTGCTGTCGCCCTGTGTGAGGTCCAGCCTGAGTGCCACGGTCACCCTGCTCCGAGGTCTGTACTGTGTTCCGCGGTTGGCTAGTGACAATTTCCAGGCTGTGTGACGCGGTTGCACTTCACTGAGTTTCGGGCTGTGTTCCTTGGTCGCCCTTAGCGGAGGTCCGGGCTGTGTGCCGTGGTCTTCTGGGACATGTTCCGGCCTGTTTGCCGTAGTCACCCTACACCGAGGTCTGGGCTGTGTTCCCCTGTCGGCTAGCGATGAGTTCCAGGCTCTGTGCCGCAGTCGCCCTGCAGATTTCTGGGCTGTGTGCTCTGGTCACCCTTCACTGAAGGTCGGGCTGTGTGCCGTGGTTGCCATGCGCTGAGGTCTGGGCTGTGTTCTGCGGTCAGCTGGCGACGATTTCCGAGCTGTGTGCCAGTCCCTCGTCACTGAGTTGGGGCTGTGTGCCGCCGTCGCCCTGCGTTGAGGTCCGGGCTGTGAGCTGTGGTCGCCCTTCACTGAGTTTCGGGCTGTGTACTTTGGTCGCCCTTCACAAAGGCCCGGGCTGTGTGCCTTGCTCACCCTGCGACAATGTCCGGCCTGGTTGCCGTAGTCTCCCTGCGCCGAGGTCCGGCCTATGTGTCGCAGTCGCCCTGTGCTGAGGTCCGGTTTGAGTGTCATGGTCACCCTGCGCCGAAGTCTGGATTGTGTTCCACGGTCGGCTAGTGACGAGTTTCATGCTGTGTGCCGCGGTCACCCTTCACTGAGGTTTGCGCTGTGTGCTGCGGTTGCCCTGAACCAAGTTCTGGGCTGTGTACCGTGGTCGCCTTCAGTCGAGGTCCGTGCTGTGTGCCAGGGTTGCCCTGCATCGAGGTCTGGGATATGTGCTGTGGTCGCCCTTCACTGAGTTTCGGGCTGCGTGACATGGTCACCCTTCACTGAGGTTCAGGCTGTGTGCAGCGGTCGCCCTTCATTGAGGTTCAGGCTGTGTGCAGCGGTCGCCCTACTCGATATCCTTGATGTGTGCCACGGTCGACCTGTGCCTCAGTCCGGCCTGTGTTCCGCGGTTGCCCTGTGCCAAATTCCGGCCTGTGTTCGGCATTCGGCTTGAAACGAGTTACTGGATGTGTGCCACGGTCGCCCTTCACTGTGTTTTGGTCAGTGTGCCATGGTCGCCCTTTGCCAAGATCCGGGTTGTGTGCCCTGGTCGCCCTGCGCCGAGGTCCGGCCTGTTTGCTGTGGTCGCCCTGCACCGAGGTCCAGGCTGTGTTCTGGGGTCGGCTAGTGATGAGTTACGGGCTCTGTGCCATGGGCTCCCTGTAAAGATTTCTGGGCTGTGTTCTGCGGTCGCCCTGCGCCGATGTCCGAGCTGTGTTCCAAGTCGACTGGTGATGATTTCTGGGCTGTGTGCTGGAGTCGCCCTTCACTGAGGTTTGGGGTGTGTTCTGCGGTCACCCTGCGCTGAGGTCCGGCCTGTGTGCCACGGTCACCCTGTGCCAAGGGCTGTGCTGTGTTCCGCGGTTGACTAGCGACAAGTTATGAGCTCTGTGCCACGGTCGCCCTGCACAGATTTCCGGGCTGTGTTCCATGGTCGGCTAGCGATGAGTTCCAGGCCCTGTGCCGCTGTCAGCCTTCACTGAGTTTCGGGATGTGTGCCTTGGTCGCCCTTCACAGAGGTCCGCACTGTGTGCCTTGCTCGCCCTGCGACAAGGTCTGGCCTGTTTGCCGTAGTCACCCTATGCCAAGGTCTGGGCTGTGTTCCGCGGTCGGCTAGTGACGAGTTCCATTCTGTGTGCCCCGGTCACCCTTCACTGAGGTTCGGGCTGTGTGCAGCGGTCGCCCTGCACCAATTTCCAGGCTGTGTGCATGGTCCCCTCATTCGAGGTCCGTGCTGTGTGCCAGGGTTGCCCTGCATCGAGATCCGGGATGTGTGCTGCGGTCGCCCATCACTCAGGTTCAGGCTCTGTGCTGCGGTCACCCTTCACTGATGTTCAGGCTGTGTGCAGTGGTCGCCCTGCTGGATGTCCTTGATATGTGCCGCCGTCACCCTGTGCCTTGGTCCAGCTTGTGTTCCACGGTCGTCCTGTGCGGAAATCTGGGCTGTGTTCTGCAGTCGGCTAGAAACGAGTTACTGGCTGTGTGCTGTGGTCTCCCTTCACTGTGTTTCGATCAGTGTGCCACGGTTGCCCTTTGCCAAGGTCCGGGCTCTGTTCCCTGGTCTCCCTGTACCGAGGTCTGGCCTGTTTGCTGTGGTCGCCCTGTGCCGAAGTCTGGGCTGTGTTCCGTCGTTAGCTAGTGACGAGTTATGGGCTCTGTGCCATGGGGTCCCTGTACAGATTTCTGGGCTGTGTTCTGTGGTTGCCCTGCGCCGAGGTCCGGGCTGTGTTCCGTGGTCAGCTGGCGACGAGTTCCAGGATGTGTGCTGCAGTCGCCCTTCACTGAGGTTCGGGCTGTGTTCCACGGTCGCCCTGCACCGAGGTCCGGCCCCTGTGCCGCGGTCACCCTGTGCCGAGGTCCGTGCTGTGTTCCGTGGTTGACTAGTGACGAGTTCTGAGCTCTGTGCCACAATTGCCCAGCACAGAATTCCAGGCTATGTGCCGCAGTCAGCCTTCACTGAGGTTCGGGCTGTGTGCCATGAGCAACCTGCGCCGAGGTCCGGGCTGTATGCCGCAGTTGCCCTTCACTGATGTTAAGGCTGTGTGCCGTGGTCACCCTGTGCCGAAGTCTGGGCTGTGTGCCGCGCTCGCCCCGTACAGAGGTCGGGCCTGTGTGCCACGGTCGCCCATTGCAGAGGTCCGGGCTGTGTTCTATGGTTGGCTAGCGACGAGTTCCAAGCTCTGTGCCACGGCGGACCTGCACAGATTTTTGGGCTGTGTGCCGGGGTGGCCTTTCACTGAAGTTTGGGCTGTGTGCTGCAGTCGCCCTGATCCGAGGTCTATGCTGTTGCCGTGGTCACCCTGCCCCATGTTCCGTCCTGTGTGCCGCAGTCACCCAGTGCCGATGTTCGGGCTGTGTTCCGCTGTCAGCTGGAGACAAGTTACATCCTGTTTGCCATGCTCACCCTGCGCCGAAGTCCGGGCTGTGTTCCGCGGTCGGCTAGCGACAAGTTACGAGTTCAGTACCCCAGTCACCCTGTACAGATTTCCGGGCTGTGTGCCGCCATATCCCTTCACTGAGGTTCGGGCTGTGTGCCACTGTCACCCTGTGCCGGAGTCTAGTCTGTGTGCCACGGTAGCCTTGAACCGAGGTCCGGGCTGTGTGCCGTGGTAGCCTTGCACTGAGGTCTGGGCTGTGTGCCGCAGTTGCCCTGCACCGATGTCCTGTCTGTGTGCCACGATCACCATCATCCGAGGTCCCTGCTGTGTGCCAGGGTCGCCCTGCACCGAGGTCCATGCTGTGTGCCTCGGTCGCTCTTCACTGTGGTTCAGGCTGTGTGCCACAGTCGCCCTGCGACGAGTCAAGGCTGTGTTCCACCCTCGGCTTGTGATGAGTTCCGGTCTCTGTTCCTCATTCCCTCTGTGTCGAGGTCCGGGCTGTGTGCGACGGTCGCCCTGTTCCGAGGCCCAGGTTGTGTGCTGAGGTAGCCTTATGCAGAGGTCCAGGCTGTGTGCTGCAGTCGCCCTGTTCCGAGGTCCGGGCTGTGTGCCACGCTCGCCCTGTGCCGAGGCCTGGATTGTGTTCCGCGGTCGGCTAGCGACGAGTTGCAGGCTGTGGGATACGGTCACCCTTCACTGAGTTTCAGGCTGTGTGCCTCGAACTCCCTTCGCAGAGGTCTGGGCCATGTGCCTTGGACGCCCTGCGACACATTCCAGACTGTTTGCTGTAGTCACCCTGCGCTGAGGTCCGGGCTGTGTTCAGCAATTGGCTGTTGACGATATCCGAGCTGTGTGCCACAGACTCCCTTCACTCAATTTCGGGCTTTGTGCCACCGTCACCCTGCGCTGAGATTCGGGTTGTGTGCCACAATCGCCCTGCGCCATGGTATGGTCTGTGTGCCGCGGTCGCCCTGTGCAGTTGTATGGCCTGTGTGCCACGGTCGCCCTGTGCTGCGGTCCAGGATATGTTCAGGGTTGGCTAGCGATGTGTTCCAAGCACCGTGCCACAGTCGCCCTGCACAGATTTCAGGGCTGTATGCCACAGTCGCCCATCACTGAAGTTCGGGCTGTGTGCTACGTTCGCCCTGCGCCAAGGTCCGGGCTGTGTGCCGTGGTCACACTGTGACAAGATCCTGGATGTGTGCCACAGTGAACATCTGCTGACATCTGTGCTGTGTTCCAGCGGTGCCTTGCCTTAAGGTCCGGGATGTGTGCCGTGGTTGCCCTTCATTGAGGTTTGGGATGTGTGCCGGGGTCGCCCTGCATTGAAGGCCAGCCTGTGTGCTGTGGTCACCTTGCCCCGAAGTCCAGGCTGTGTTCTGCGGTCGGATAGTGACGAGTTCCATGCTGTGTGCCTTGGTCGCTCTTCACTGAGTTTCGGGCTGTGTGCCATGGTCGCCCTGCGCCAAGGTCCAGGCTGTGTTCCGCGGTCGGCTGGCAACGAATTCCAGACTGTGAGCCACATTCACCCTTCACTGACGTTTGTGCTGTGTGCCACGGTCGCCCTGCGCCGAGGTCTGGGCTGTGTGCTGCGGTTGCCCCACACAGAGGTCCGGCCTGTGTGCCACGGTTGCCCAGTGCGGAGGTATGGGCTGTGTTCCGGGCTGTCTAGGGACGAGTTCCAAGCTCTGTGCCATGGTCGATTTGCACAGATTTTTGGGCTGTGTGCCGCGGTTGCCCTTCACTGACATTCGGGCTGTGTGCACAGGTCGCCCTGCGCCGAGGTCCACGCTGTGTGCCGCGGTTGCCCTGCACCAAGGTATAGCTTGTGTGCCTTGGTAGCCTTGAACCGAGTTCCGGGCTGCATGCCGCGGTAGCCTTGCACCAAAGTCCGGGCTGTGTGCCGCAGTTGCCCTGCGCCGATATCCAGTTTGTGTGCCATGGTCATCATCTCCCAAGGTCAGTGATGTGTGCCAGGGTTGCCCTGTGCCGAGTTTGGGGCTGTGTGCCTTGGTAGCCTTGTGCCGAGGTCCGGGCTATGTGCTGAATTCGCCCTTCACTGAGGATTGGGCTGTGTGCCGCGGTCGTACTGCGCTGAAGTTCGGGCTGTATGCCATGTTAGCCTTGTTCCAAGGTCCGGGCTGTGTGCCTTGATAGCCTTTCACCAAGGTCCAAGCTGTGTGCCGCAGTTGCCCTGCGCTGATGTCCGGTCTGTGTGGCACGGTCCCCATCTCCCGAGGTCGGTGCTGTGTGCCACGGTCGCCCTGCACCGAGATCCGTGCTGTGTGCCTTGTTCGCTCTTCACTGTGGTTCGGGTTGTGTGCCAGGGTCGCCCTGCGCGGAGTTCCAGGCTGTGTTCTGCCCTCGGCTTGCGGCAAGTTCTGGGCTCTGTGCTGCGTTCCCTCTGTGCCAAGGTCCGGGCTGTGTGCCACAGTCGCCCTGTTCCCAGGTTCAGGCTGTGTGCCGAGGTAGCCTTCTGCAGAGTTCCGGGCTGTGTGTGACTATCGCCCTGTTCCAATGTCTGGGCTGTGTGCGACTGTCGCCCTGTTCTGAGGTCCGGCCTGTGTTCCATCCTCGGCTTGCGACCTGTTCCAGGCTCTGTGCCACAGTTCCTCTTTGTCAGTGTCCGGGTTGTGTGCCTCTGTAGCCTTCTCCAGAGGTCTGAGCTGTGTGTGGTGGTCCCCCTGTGCTGAGGTCCGGGCTGTGTGCAGCGGTTGCCCTGAGCCGATGTCCGACCTGTGTTCCGCAGTCGCCCTGCACCAAAGTTTGGCCTGGGTGCCACAGACCCCCTGTGCCGAGGTCCCGCCCCTGTGACACGGTCGCCCTGCTCCGAGGTCCGGCCTGTGTGCAACGGTCACCCTGTGCTGAGGTCCGGCCTAAGTGCCGCGGTTGCCCTGTGCCGAGGTCCATGCTGTGTGCCACGGTCACCCTGCTACGAAGTCCTGCCTGTGTGCCGCGGTCTCCCTGTGCTGAGGTCCAGGCTGTGTTCCTCCATTGGCTGGAGATGAGTTCCGTCCTGTTTGCCATGGTCGCCCTGCGTTGAGGTCCAGGCTGTGTTCCACAGTCGGCTAGCGACGAGTTCCGAGCTCTGTACCCTGGTCGCCCTGCACAGATTTCCGGGCTGTGTGCCACNCTCCATTGGCTGGAGATGAGTTCCGTCCTGTTTGCCATGGTCGCCCTGCGTTGAGGTCCAGGCTGTGTTCCACAGTCGGCTAGCGACGAGTTCCGAGCTCTGTACCCTGGTCGCCCTGCACAGATTTCCGGGCTGTGTGCCACGGTCTCCCTTCACTTAGGTTCGGACTGTGTGCCGCGGTCGCCCTGTGCCGAGGTCCAGTCTGTTTGCCAAGGTGGCCTTGGACCAAGTTCCGGTCTGTGTGCCGCGGTAGCCTTGTGCCGAGGTCCTGGCTGTGTGCTGTGGTCGCCCTTCACTGAGGATCAGGCGGTGTGCAGCGGTCACACTGCGCTGAGTTTCGGGCTGTGTGCCATGTTAGCCTTGCGCCGAAGTCCAGGCTGCATGCCGCGGTAGCTTTGCACCGAAGTCCGGGCTGTGTGCCGCAGTTGCCATGTGCTGATATCCAGTTTGTGTGCCACGGTCATCATCTCCCAAGGTAAGTGATGTGTGCCAGGGTCGCGCTGTGCTGAGTTTCGGGCTGTGTGCCTTGGTAGCCTTGTGCCGAGGTCCGGGCTGTGTGCTGTGTTCACCCTTCACTGAAGATTGGGCTATGTGCCGCGGTCGCACTGCACTGAAGTTCGGGCTGTTTGTCATGTTAGCCTTGTTCCAAGATCCGGGCTGTGTGCCCTGATAGCCTTGCACCAAACTCCAAGCTCTGTGCCGAAGTTGCCCTGCGATGATGTCCGGTCTGTGTGGCACGTGTGCCGTGATAGCCTTGCACCGAAGTCCAAGCTGTGTGCCGCACTTGCCCTGCGACGATGGTCTGTGTGGCACAGTCGCCATCTCCTGAGGTCGGTGCTGTGTGCCAAGGTCGCCCTGCACGAGATCCGTGCTGTGTGCCTCGTTCGCTCTTCACTGTGGTTCGGGCTGTGTGCCCCGGTCACCCTGCACGGATTTCAGGCTGTGTTCTTTCCTTGGCTTGTGGTGAGTTCCGGGCTCAGTGCCGCGTTCCCTCTGTGCAGAGGTCCGGGCTGTGTGCCACGGTCGACCTGTTTCCAGGTCCAGGCTGTATGCCGAGGTAGCCTTCTGCATAGGTCCGGGCTGTGTGTGAATGTCGTCCTGTGCCGAGGTCCGTCCTGTGTTCCGCCCTCGGCTTGCGACCTGTTCCAGGCTCTGTGCTGCAGATCCTCTTTGCCAAGGTCCGAGCTGTGTGTCTCGGTAGCCTTCTCCAGGGGTCTGGGCAGTGTGCAGCGGTCCCCCTGCGCTGAAGTCTGGGCTGTGTTTTGCGGTCTGCTGGCGATGAGTTCTGGGCTGTGTGCTGCAGTCACCCTTCACTGAGGTTCGGATTGTGTTCCGCAGTCTCCCTGCACCGAGGTCCGGCCTGTGTGCTGCAGTCGCCCTGTGCCAAGGTCCGTGCTGTGTTCCGCGGTTGGCTAGCGAGGATTTCTGAGCTCTGTGCCACAGTCGCCCTGCAGAGATTTCCGGGCTGTGTGCCACGGACAGCCTTCACTGAGTTTCGGGCTGTGTTCCGCCTTTGGCTAGCGACGAATTCCAAGCTCTGTGCCATGGTCGCTCTGCACAGATTTTTGGGCTGTGTGCCATGGTCGCCCTTCACTGATGTTCGGGCTGTGAGCCGCAGTTGCCCTCAACCGAGGTCCATGCTGTGTGCCACATTCACCCTGCGCCGAGGTCCGGCCTGCGTGCTACGATCTCCCTGTGCCAATGTCCGAGCTGTGTTCCGCCGTCGGCTGGAGACGAGTTCCATCCTGTTTGCCATGTTTGCCCTGCGCCGAGGTCCGTGCTGTGTTCTGCGATTGGCTAGCGACAAGTTCCAAGCTCTGTACCCCGGTCACCCTGCACAGATATCTGGGCCGTATGCCACCGTCTCCCTTCTCTGAGGTTCGATCTGTGTGCCGCGTTCTCCCTGTGCCGAGGTCCGGTCTGTGTGCCACGGTAGCCTTGAACTGAGTTTCAGGCTGTGTACCACGGTAGCCTTGTGCCGAGGTCCGGGCTGTGTTCCGCGGTCGGCTAGTGATGAGTTCCGGGCTGTGTGACGTGGTCGCCCTTCAATGAGTTTTGGGCTGTGTGCCTCAGTCGTCCTTCGCCGAGGTCCGGGTTGTGTGCCGTCGTCGCCCTACAACGAGTTCTGGCCTGTTTTCCATGATCGCCCTGCGCCAAGGTCTGGCTGTGTTTCGCAGTCGACTAGCGACAAGTTCCAGGCTCTATGCCGCTGTCACTCTGCACAGATATCTGGACTGTGTCCTGCGGTCGCCCTTCACTGACGTTCAGGCTGTGTCCCGTGGTCGCCCTGCGCCGAGGTCCGGGTTGTGTTCTGCGGTTGGCTGACGACGACTTCTGAAATGTGTGCCACAGTCGCCCTTCACTGAATTTCAGGCTGTGTGCCGCCGTGGCCTTGCGCCGAGGTCCGGGTTGTGTGCCGCAGTTGCCCTGCCCCGTGGTATGGCCTGTGTGCCACGGTCGCCCTGTGCCGAGGTCTGGGCTGTGTTTGCAGTTGGCTAGCCATGTGTTCTGATCTCTGTGCCACGGTCACCCTGCACAGATTTCTGGGCTGTGTGCCACAGTCGCCCTTCACTGAGGTTCGGGCTGTGTGCCACGGTCGCCCTGCACCGAGGTCCGGGCTGTGTGCTGTGGTCGCCCTGAGCTGAGTTCCGGCCTGTGTGCCGCAGTCACACTGCGGCGAGATTCTGCGTATGGGCCATGGTGAACATCTGCAAACGTCCATTATGTGTTCCAGGATCTCCTTGCATCAAGGTCCAGATGTGTGCTGCGTTTGCACTTCACTGAGGTTCGGGACATGTGCCACGGTCGCCCTGTGCCGAAGTCCGGACTGTGTTCCACGGTCGGNGAACATCTGCAAACGTCCATTATGTGTTCCAGGATCTCCTTGCATCAAGGTCCAGATGTGTGCTGCGTTTGCACTTCACTGAGGTTCGGGACATGTGCCACGGTCGCCCTGTGCCGAAGTCCGGACTGTGTTCCACGGTCGGTTAGTGATGAGTTCCATGCTGTGTGCCGCGGTCGCCCTTCACTGAAGTTTGGGCTGTGTGCTGCAGTCATCCTGCGCCAAGTTCCGGGCTGTGTGCTGCGATCGCCATCTCCCGAGGTCTATGTTGTGTGCCAGGGTCGCACTGTGCCAAAGGCCGTACTGTGTGCCTGGGTCGCTCTTCACTGAGGTTCGGGCTCCTTGCTGTAGTCGCCTTGAACTGAGGTCCAGGCTTTTTGACCAGGTCGCCCAGAACCGAAGTCGGGTCTGTGTTCCGTGTCACCCTGCCCCGAGGTCCAGCCTGTGTGCCACGGACTCCCTGCGCCGAGGTCCAAACTGTGTTCTGCCGTCAGCTAGTGATGAGTTCCAGGCTGTGTGACACGGTCGCGCTTCACTGAGGTTCAGGCTTTTTGCCTCGGTTGCCCTTCACCGAGTTCCAGAATGTGTGCCGTCATCGCCCTGAGACGAGGTCCGGCCTGTTTTCCATGGTCGCCCTGCGCCGTGGTCCTGGCTGTGTTTC
>SJYV01012119.1:0-14951 GCA_006410875.1 Neotragus pygmaeus | reverse complement strand
TTCCAAAGAAATCCCAGGGCTGATCTCCTTCAGAATGAACTGGCTGGATTTCCTTGCAGTCCAAGGGACTCTCAAGAGTCTTCTCCAACACCACATTTCAAAAGCATCCATTCTTAGGTGCTCAGCCTTAGGCTCAGGACTTAAGCCTGGCCAAAACCCAAGATGCCTGGCTTCAGGACCTAATGAAGTTCAGGCTCTGACGTCTCATTGCAAAAATTCAGTGAGAGACACAGCGATAGGTAAGAGGTGGATTTGTTCGGATTCAGAGAGCACACTCCACAGGGTGTGGGCCATCACAGAGGAGAGTGCAGGGGCCATGGAATGTGGTGTGGCTAGTTTTTTCCGAGCTAGGTGAGTTCATATGTTAATGAGGGGGAGGATCATCCCAATCATTGGGGAACCACCCACTCCTCCCTCTTTTGACAGTGACTTGGAACTGTCCTGCCACCTCTGGGTGTCATTAAGCTTGCAGATTGGGGATCAGATTTAGTTGAATTTGGCTTGTCATTTTGGACCCATTTGATTTTACTCGGTTTATGTTATCCCTTGGTTTATGTCATTTTTTCAAAAGTTGTGCCCTGCCCTCTTCCCTCCTGTTTCATGCTGTTTTCCTGAGCCCCCTCTGGGCCCACAATGTTGCCTCTACAGTCTTCTGGAGAGACAACCAGAAAACAGCTGGTCCTTGGGAGGGAAATACTGTATAATATCCAATCCCTCTAGATAGTCAGGTCTTCGTCTNCTTCCCTCCTGTTTCATGCTGTTTTCCTGAGCCCCCTCTGGGCCCACAATGTTGCCTCTACAGTCTTCTGGAGAGACAACCAGAAAACAGCTGGTCCTTGGGAGGGAAATACTGTATAATATCCAATCCCTCTAGATAGTCAGGTCTTCGTCTTCCATGTTTCCTACAATAGCATCCTTCAGTGAACCCACTAGGGCAGGTGACAGGCACACAATGCCTGCTAGAAGTCCATCTGTTGGTGGCATCCCTTCAAGGGCAACTGGGCTTCCAGGGATAATGTTTGCCACTTTGGAAGTTAGCCCTGCCGGCTCTTTGGGCCCAAACACTTACCACCCTTCACCTAAAGTTACATACATACCCCCAGATCAAATCTCCACTCCACTTTTATGGAACATCTGGTCTGTTGCTTCTTATCAATTTGTTCATAAGCCAATTACTAACCCCTATAACCAGGACCCTGCCCCCTTATAGGTGACATCGCTCAACCCAGCCTATTATTAAAATACTTTTAATGCCCCTAACAGGACCAGATAACCCACTCCTTTGTCATTACTTCTGTTTTACCTAAAGTGGCTCTAGGACAATGAAATGTTTACCATTGGAGACACCCTAACCTGCTCTTTTGGAGGACTAGGGGAGGAAATCAGTGACTTACATTTCCTTAGAGCAGTAAGAAGATAAGGTTTATGGCTGTTTCACCAAGTTCCCAGTCTCACGGCCAGGCTTGGATTGCTTTATATCATGATATCTATTCCCATCTGTAGTAAACAAACTGGAAATGAGTTAAAATTACAACCCTTTAATCCTACCCGGCACTGGTCACACTGGAGACCTTGGGGACGCCCAACTCCAGTCTGGGAGTCCCAAGAGGTTGACCTGCCTCGACCTGCCCAGGGACTCAATTCTCAGGAGGCCGACAAACCTCGACTTGACTGAGGATTCGATCTCCGGGAGGCTGTCACGCCTCAGCTTGCCTGGGGATCTGCACCCTGAACCTGGGATGCCTGGTCTCAGGTTGCAACAGTATTGGGTAGGATAAGCTTCAAAAAGACTCTCCCCTAAGGAAGTCCACCCATGGAAATTGAAGGAGGCCTATTATTTTTTCTTTTTTCTTTTCCTCCCTGTCATCACTGTCTTTCAGATGGGAAATTACCAATCCACTTCCTGACAGATGCACTTGAGATGCATCCTTGATAACTGGAAGCTGTTTGATCCTCTAACTCTAAGAAGTTGCTTAAAATTCTTTTGTGCCACTGCATGGACATGGTATCCTCTGGGGGACAAGGAACACTGGCCTGAGGATGGGAGTTTTAATTAGAGTACCACCCTGCAGCTAGACTTATTCTGCAAAAGACAAGGGAAATGACAGAGATCCCCTATGTCCAAATTTTCTTCTGACTAGGAGATATGGAGGAACTCTCTCTTAAGTATATGGGATTGTTGTATGTCCTAAAAGTGAGCCTACTAGGCAAATGGTGTTAGGCACAGACAACCAAGAGAAGGAAGCCCCTGGTGAAGGCTTACCTCCCAAGGCTCCCGAGTTGCCTGGTATTCCTTCCTTGTATCCAAACATGCCCCCATATTCAGGAGCACCCCCTCCACAAAAGCCAACTCGAGTATGTCCCTTAGTTGAAACTGGAGAAATCAGACCAACCCAAGTCCATAAGCCCTTCTTCCTCTTAAAACTAAGGCAGATCAAACAAGACCTGGGAAGTTATACAGATGACCCAGGCAAATATATAGATACATTCCAACACATTACCTTGCCCTTTGACTTGATGTGGAAGGACATCATGGTCATATTTAATCAAACTTTATCTGACCCTGAGCATGCTAGGGTCTTAAAGGAAACCCAAAGGTATGCTATGGGGCTTTACATGTCAAGCAATAAATACTCACTATGAGAAACTGCAGTCCCCTCCTCAGACCCTAATTAGAATTATAATGACCCTGAGCACATCTGGGAAAGGGATCATTTTCTGATCTGTGTGAAGGCAGGACTGAAAGCAGCCCAGCAAACAGTAATCAGCTATGCTGGGGTCTCAGCAATAACTCAGGAGCCCAATGAGAACACCATTGCCCTTCTGGAAAGGCTAAAAGAGGCCCTCCAAAAGTTTACCAATCTGGACTTAGACTCTTGTGAAAGACCGGTGATTTTAAAGGAGAAATTCCTGTCCCAATGTGCATCAGACATCAGGATAAAGTTACAACAGCTACAGCAGCAAGACCCTGCTGCCTCTTTAGATGAGATATTCCAGACAGCCACCAATACATTTTATAACAGAGAAGAGGAGAGGGAGGCCAAGGCCCAGGAAGGGGAAAAAAGGAAAGAGACAAGGCATGCCCAGATGCTGGCCGCCCTCCAGGGAAGCCCTATGGTAAAATCCGAGTCCTTGAAGGACAAGGCACAAGGCAAATGCCTAGTCTGTAGACAGGCAGGGCATTGGGCCAAAGAGTGTCCAAACCGTGACAAGTCACCTAAAATGGCTTGCTACAAATGCCATCAGTTGGGACATTGGACAGCACTCTGCCCTCAGGACCCAAGAGCCTCAAGGGCAAGCACCAAGCCTTCCCTCACTATGGTTCAACGGGACTGAAGCGGCCCACTCCAGCCAGCCCACCTGTCACAGATAACCATCATGGGGCTGCAGCCAAGGGTACAACTGGATGTGGCAAGTAGGTCCAAGAATTTCTTGGTTGACACAAAGGGCTACTGTCCTGACCTCCTACTCTGGAGCCTTCTCCTCCCAAACCTGTACCATTTTGGGTGCTACAGGGGAAAGAATTACTGAAAGATTCAACCAAGCACTTCTTTGTTGCTGGGATTGACAAATATTTTCCCACCAGTTTCTGGTGGTCCCTGAGTGTCTTAATCCCTTATTGGGAACAGATATACTCACTAAACTAAGGACCACCCTTGTGATATGAAGCTTTTCAGCCCCTAGGTCCCTACAGCTTCTGGTTACTGCTGAAGGACCCATTACACCCTCTCCAATAGAAAGGGACCAAAGACTATGGTAGGACAAAATTGATCCCCAGGCGAGGGACCAGGGGACTCCTGGATGAGCCCACCAAACTGAACTGGCCATCATTGTCCTCCGAGATCCCACTCGGTTTCCTAACTGGAAAAAATATCCCCTCAGAAGAGAAGCTCAGGAAGGACTACAGCCTCTAATAAATTCCTTGCCTGTGGGCTACTGGCCCCCACCAATTCATTGTGTACAACCCCGATCCTCCCTGTAAAGAAAAGGACAGAACCTGGCAAATGGTTCAAGATCTCTGGATCATAAATGAAGCTGTAATCCCCATCCATCCTATAGTACCCAATTCCTACGTAATCTTGGGATAAATCCCACCTAGTGCCAAGTGGTTTACAGTCTTGGATCTCAAAGATGCATTCTTTTGCATACCACTGGCTAAAGAATCCCGGTATCTTTTTGCCTTCCAGTGGGAGGCTCCAGGAGGAAAACACCAACAGATGACTCGGACAGTATTACCTCAAGGGTTCAGAGATAACCCTCACGTGTTTGGGCAGGCTCTTAGCTGGGATCGCCTATATCCGGACCTGCGACCTAATGGGAAAATATTACAATATGTAGATGACCTAGTAATCTGCTTTCCAGATGAGAAAAATGCCCAACAACACGTAATTCAGGTTCTAAATTTTTTGGCAGAGAAGGGATATAAAGTCTCCCGTGCCAAGACACAGATGGTCGAGACAAAGGTCACTTCCCTGGGAATTACACACAGGTCCAGGAGGCTGTCCTCCTGTAGGTTACAAGGAATCTTCTAGTTGCCCTCCCCCATAACTCAAAATCAATTGCAAGCTTTCCTGGGGCTACCTAGGTATTGTAGAATCTGGATACCCAACTATGGTCTAATTGCCCAGGCCTTATATGAAAGCTTGAAGTGATGGGATGATTCAATCCCACTAATATGGGGAACTCCTTAAAAGAAGGCAGAGGCTACACTAAAACAAGCCTTAACTCAAGCACCTGCCTTGAGGTTGCCAGACCCAGAAAAAACATTCCAACTTTATGTCCATGAAAAGAAGGAATAGCCTTGGGAGTGTTAACTCAAAGGTTGGGACCTTAGCCCCAGCCTGTAGCTTACTTATCAAAGAGGCTCGACCCAACCGCCTGAGGCTGGCCTCCCTGCTTTTGAAATCTTGCAGCATTGCAATCTCGAGAGAAGGTGCTTTAAAACTCTCTTTTGGGAGAAAAATAACTATTTTTACCAGACACCAAGAGAAACAACTCCTAAATGGGACAGGCCATTTATCGATGTCAGATCCAAGAATGCTCAGATATCAAGTAGTGCTGATGGAAAATCCAGGCCTCACTATATCCCCTTGTGAGATTCTTAATCCAGCCACCCTCCTGCCTACCCCCAAAGGCTCTCTCCTTTCACTCTTGCTTAAGAACCTTGGACCACTTGACAAAACCCTGAAAGGGATTGTTGGAAGATCCTCTGACCAATCCTAAGGAAATCTGGTACACCAATGGAAGTAGCTTTGTCTTGGATGGAAAAAGAAGAGCTGGATATGGAGTAGTCTCCAATTCTGAGACCATAAAGGTTAAACCTTTGCCACCAGGTACTTCAGCCCAATTAGCTGAGCTCATAGCCCTGACTTGACCTTTAGAGCTGGGAAAAGGAAAAAGACTAGCCATTTACATGGACTCCACGTATGCCTTTCTGGTGCTAAATGCACATGCTGCTATTTGGAAAGAGGTCACTTGACCACCCGAGGGGCCCCAATCAAATATGGTGATCAAATCCTTGGGCTCTTGGAGGCAGTCCGTCTGCCCACTGAGGTGTCAGTCTCCCACTGTAAAGGACACCAAAAAGGGAGCACAGAAGTGGCAAGAGGGAACCAAGCAGCCAATCAGGCAGCTAAGAGAGCAACATTACAGAACAATGGCCTAACAGAGGTTGCCACCTTAGTTCCACAGACTAATTTGCCAGAAACTTCTTCATATACTGAAGGTGAGACTTTTAAAGCTAAGAGCGAGGGCTTTCAAGGCCATATGGGGTGGTTCCAAAAGGAGGGGCTCCTTTTTCTTCCTGGAAACCTCCAATGGAAGTTGGTTACCTCCTTACATGCCACCACTCATTTAGGGGAAAAGGCCTTCCAAAGGTTACTAGAAAGATCTTTCAGAGGAACAGGCCGCCAAATGACTATAAGGCAAGTGGTCTCCTCTTGTCCCGCTTGCCAATTAAACAACTCCCAAGGAGCTTGAAGACCCCAGTTGGCCCAACCTGTCAAACAACGTAGGACCTACCCAGGAGAGGACTGGCAGATGGACTTCACCCATATATCATTTTCTCAAGGGTATAAATACCTATTAGTCATGATACATACAATCACAGGATGGATTGAAGGCTTTCCCACCTGGACTGAGAAGGCTGAGGAAGTGGTGAGAAAAAAAAAAAAAAAAAAAAACTGCTCCATGAAATCATTCTGTGGTTTGGTCTGCCCAGGTCATCACAAAGTGATAACGGGACATCATTTACTTCTAAGTTCACCCAAGGGGTCTCTAAAGCATTGGGCATTACTTATTACNGGAAAAAAAAAAAAAAAAAAAAAAAAACTGCTCCATGAAATCATTCTGTGGTTTGGTCTGCCCAGGTCATCACAAAGTGATAACGGGACATCATTTACTTCTAAGTTCACCCAAGGGGTCTCTAAAGCATTGGGCATTACTTATTACCTCCATTGTGCCTGGAGGTCTCCATCTTCAGGAAACGTAGAAAAAGCCAACCAATTCTTAAAATAAAATAAAATAAATAACTCAGGAGACCTCCCTGGGATGGAGGGAGGCTTTACCAATAGCTCTCCTCAGCACCTGTAAGGAACAGGTTGGTCTTAGTCCTTATGAGATACTATATGGGAGACCTTTCGTTTATGTCAATGACCTCTTCCTAGATCCAAAGGCTCAGACCCTCTAGTCTTATACCATGGCCATTGGGCAATTCCAACAGGATATATGCTTGTGAGGTGTCAACCAAGACCCAAAAGATTCTAAAGAGTCACGACTATATGCTCCAGGGACTCAAGTCCTAATTAAAGTCTGGAAAGATGGGTCCCCAAAGGCTCATCTCCAGCCCACATGGAAGGGCCCCTACCCTGTAATACTTTCTACCCCCACAGCAGTCAAGGTACCAGGACATGACTCACGAGTCAAGCCATTGAAGAAAAGAGAAGAGGAGACTCAGTACACCTGTGAGCCCCCGGGAGCTCTCGGATACCTATTTAGAACTACAAATAAGTGTCATTTTAATGAACACCCCCAGAATTAAGTTTCTGGGGATACGATTTCTCAGAAAAGCTCTAAAGAGCCAACACAGCTTGGCAGGGGTTGTACTCCAAAACAGACAGGAGATAGATCTCCTGATCCCTGAACAAGGAGGGACTTAAGCCATCTTGAATGAAACATGTTGTTTCTGGGTAAATACCTCCAATTAAGTTAAAGAAAGTCTCACAGTCCTCAAGAAAAACATTCAGACCCTACAGGATGTCAAAGAATGAGCTGGAGAGTTCTTGGGGTGGCTACAATCTCTCTTTGGGGGATCCTCCTGGCGATGGGAAATTTGGAGTTGGCTAATGCCCTTACTAGTCCTTGTTATCACCATATTGATGCTGCTTATGATTTCCCCATGTATTATCAATTGTCTAACCCATTTTGTCTCTGCCCAGGTCAATAAGCTACAACATGCAGTGCCAGTTCAACAAGGATATATAAAACCTACCACACAGAATATCACTCATCCTTAGATGGACACTGCTATAAGGACGCTGAGGGGGAGGCCCAATACCCCTTGCCATCCCAGTTCAGCAGAAAGTAGTCAGAAAGACCTCGATGCCCCTATGCCCAAAGAATTGGGCCTTCTATCTCTTGATGGGGGAATGTTGGGTAGTTAGAATAGGAAAAAGAAGTCCAGAATGGTGGTGGCTAAAAGACAAGGAAGGGAAAAGCCCACAAAAATAGAACAAAGGAAGGTCTGAGGACCGGAGTGAGGACCTCAGGTAAAACAAACAGCCCTCCTGGTCGGCCCAATTTACATAGGGCAGGCCCAGGGGGAGGAGGGAAAAAACATATAAAAAAAGGAGCCAAAATTGGGCTGGGGGGCCTCTCTTCTCTCCGCATCTTTTGGATCGGCATTCACTTGTGCCTCAAGGATGTATTTTGCTTTACTTTCTAGACAAAACTGAGCTGTAACACAGAGCTGTAACACTGGTCCGTCTGAGGGCAGTAACGCTGGTCCATTCGTTGCTTCAAATTTTTGTTGCAACTAGACAGAACCAAGGAAATTACAGAATCCCTGGACAATTTTTAACAGTTGTTTTCAGGTATTGATTTGAAAAAAGAGTTTATATCATTATATTAAATGGAAACTAGCATTATTTATCAAAAATTGAAGGTGAGAATAAAAATAAATATAATGAAAAAAAAATGTTCTTAAAATCTAGATAATTATTGTTGCCTGGCAGAGGCTCTTGAGCTATATCTTTGAGACCTGCTTTTTCTTTGTTAACAAATTTATTTAGAATGCAACAGAGGGTTTCCTTGATGGTCCAGTGGTTAAGAATCCACCTGCCAATGCCAGGGACACAGGTTCCATCCCTGGTCCAGAAAGATCCCACATGCCGTGGAGCAACTAAGCCCATGCAGCACAGCTACTGAGCCAGTGCTCTAGAGACTGCAAGCCACAGCTGCTGAGCCCTTGAGCCACAAGTACTGAAGTCTGGAGACCTAGAGTCTGCACTCCGCAGCAAGAGAAGCCACCCCAGCGAGAGGCCTGTGCATCACAACTAGAGAGTAGACCACACACAGAAATAAAGACCAAGTGCACCCAAAACTAAATAATAAAATAAATAAGTGAACAAGCAAATCATGCAAAAAGAAAAAGAACACATCAGAAATGTTGAACACTAACTTGTACCAAAGTGGGAACTGAAAAAGAACCCAAAAGGGAAAACTTCCCCACTTTGTGACTCAGTATTATTTAATGTCTATATACTCTGTGAACGACCTGAAATCATTCGGTGATTTCATGAAACACTGGCCTATGTGACCAATGGAAAATGGTTTCTGGCTCTCCTAATACTTGTACAGTAGCATTCTCAGAGTGTAGCCTCTGAATTACCTGCATCTGAATCACCTGTGGGGGTTTGTTAAAAAGGGGGAGTGGTAACTGATGGTAACTGCTTAATCTGGATACTGGGACCCAAGGTGTGAGTGGGCTAAGTCACTCAATCTTGTCCAACTCTTTGCTACACTGTGGACTGTAGCCCACAAGTCTCCTCTGTCTGTGGGGTCCTCCAGGCAAGAATACTGGAGTGGGTTGCCATGTCCTTCTCCAGGGGATCTTCCCAACCCAGAGATGGACCCCATGTCTCATGTATCCTACATTGGCAGGCAGGCTCTTTATCATTAACACCACCTGTGAAGCCCACTGGGACCCAACATAACTACATTATTAAGGAACACTCACAGATGATTTTGATGCACAATAAAACTTGAGAAGCAAGGCTACATTATAACAGTTACTGAATAAGTTGGAACCATCCCTATAACAGCTCAGTGGTGAAAGAAGATGTGAAAGTAGAATTTAGCTAAAGGAAGTAACCTGCCCCAATCTTGAATAGTAAGGCTACAGCCTGCAAGATAAGCACTGCATCTAATTGGAGTGTTTTAATACCAGAATGAAATAGAAAGAAAAATGAACAGCATCAGGCAATGAGAGAACAACATAATTCAAAGAAGAAAGGGATTGAGTTACAAGAAAAGATTAAAGGAATTTAAAATGTCATTTTGCTAAGTGATCATTAAGCAGGGGTGTGATAGCACTTTATAAATGTTTGAATCATATACGAAAAGGGGGAGGAATAATTTGTTAAATAATAACAAGAAGGGATAATTAGATATTAAGAGAATGTAACTGACCAAATTCTCACTCCATATATAACTCAAGCATTCCTGCTCTGCACATGGTGTCCAACTTCTGTCTTAAGGGATGTGCTCTGATCTTCTCCCCAAAAGAGGCTGGAGCAGGGCTCTAGTGTCTGTGTCTTTGTTCCAGCATACTCCTCTGAAGGGGAGCACAATATGCCACTCCAAAATATGCTTCTTTGGCATAAGGATTTTTTTGAGCTAATTATTTTTGAGAGGCTATAGATAGAAGATTCTCTGAAAATAGAGCATAACTTGCCCTTTCCTGAGGGTAAATTACATTTATGAGGAAAATTTCCATTTGTAAGGGTGTCTCCCCCTCTGTACCAAGAAGAGAAGGTTGCCTCTAAATCACTACGTAATATTGTCAAGGAGAAGGCTCTGACATAAATCTGCATAACACCCTTATCCTCGTTTCCTGTGCTTTTCCTGGTCACCTCTTAACTGGCTCCCCCACCTGACTCCCAGGCCACTGTGGCTGTCCTGACTGCCATGTCCCTTCTAAAACTACAGCCTAGACTCACTCCACTAGGGCAAACCTTCAGGTTTAGTGGCTGTAACGCCTTAAGGGTATTATACGGGATTCTGCACTAGTGCTTGGGAGACCTCCAGCTGAGAAATTGATTGGCAGCAGGGCCAGACTCTGGCAAATCTGAGCAGTTATGAAATTTGTCTTCAGCACATTTTTTGTGCCACCCCCAGCTCCAGATTCCCAGACATCTCAAAATATATAAGTAAATGTCCCTCTTATAAGAAGACAAAGGGATCAAATAAATACCACTCATATATGGAATATCTTAATCTGTATTGGGCTGCACCTCACAGGCCTGGAAGCCCTGTATTTGCCTGGCTTCAAGGAAAAAGAGACAGCCCATTGTTGGCAACAGAGACCTCAATGGTTTAAATCAATAGGGGGACCTTCTATGGCTGAAGCAATTTCCTGGAGCAACAGCCCACCGTGTGCAGCAGACGGCGGGCAGGATACAGCAATCACTAGCTGAGGCTGGGACAGCTACATAGGAACATCGGTGGTGTGAGTAGGGGGTAAGTGAGGCAGGCACTAGTGGAGCAAGGGATGTGCTAGGGAGCAAAAGAACAGTCATTTGGGATTGGCCTGATCATATCATATGTTAACCTCTGGGAACAGGAATGGTAATTACTTTAAAAGAGCACTTTGGGAAAAGGAAGAGGCTTAAATTAAATGCAGGAATTCTAAACTTAGAATTTTAGACCCTGGGACACCTGAGTGCTGAGTCCTTTGGGGGAAGAGGAATGCCGTCAGTATACCTCAGTTTACCATGTTAGTGATTCTGTAGGGGAGGGAAAATAGTTTTCCTTTTACTTTTCTAGGTTCTTGACTGAGACTCCCCAGTAGTCAAAGATTAACAAGAGAAAAACAAACAGAAGTCTCGTAATATGTATACCACCCACATACATGGGAGATAGCCAGGGAAACTAAGTAACTCCTCAGGGTGAGACAGGCCAAGACTTTACCTTAAATACTACCTCCATCTAGATACAAAAGAAGATATTGGGGTTGGGAGAGACCAGGTATGGGAGGTGACCAGGAAGAGCACAGTAAGCAAGGGTGAGGTTGTAATACAAAGTTAAGTCATTGCTTTCTCCATCGATATGAGTGTCTAGAAATTTGTAGCCATCCTTCTCTTCCTGGTACAGAGAGGGAGAAACACAAATGGAGATCTCCCTTATATACTTAAATTTCCCTCAGGAAAGGATGACATCTACTCTGTTTTCAGAGCTTCTCCTGTGTCTACAGTCTCAAAATAATTAGCCCAAAATAATTCTCATGCCAAAAAGATACATTTTGGGGTGGCATGTTATGGTTCCCTTCACCATATTAATGACTCCAAACTGCTGTCCCCAAATTTCAAACTGATTAGTGATACCTGAAAAAACCTGGATATTGAAGCTGTGCCCTGTACTACCTTCTGCCTCCTGATAGTTCAGAGACATTAACCTATTGAGTGACTTTCAGAGCCCACTTGCTGAAGGCCTGACATAGCTGCATAGCAGTTTGTAACTTTAGATGCTAAAACTATTTTTCAGAGAAAGTGAAAGTCGCTCAGTCGTATTCAACTCTTTGCGACCCCATGGACTATACATTCCATGGAAGTCTCTAGGCCAGAATACTGGCGTGAGTAACCTTTCCCTTCTCCAGGGGATCTTCCCAACCCGGATCTCCCACATTGCATGCAGATTCTTTACCAGCTGAGCCACAAGCTGATTAGAGAATGGTGCTAATAATGCCAAGGTTGAGGGTTTGATCCCTAAATGGGCTATTGCAAGCCTTTATGGGGGCTTCCCTTGTGGCTCAGACAGTAAAGAATCTGCCTGCAATGTGGGAGACCTGGGTTCAATCCCTGGGTGGGGAAGATCCCTGCAAGAAGGAAATGGCAACCCACTCCAGTATTCTTGCCTGGAAAATCCCATGGATAGAGGAGCCTGGAAGGCTACAGTTCATAGGGTTCCAAAGAGTTGGACACAACTGAACGACTAATAATTTCACTTTCACACATACTGGGCTTCCCTGGTGTCTCAGATGGTAAAGAATCTGCCTGCAGTGTAGGAGACCTGGGTTCTATCCGTCGGTCTACTACCTGTATTTCCCACCCCAGTCCTTTTATGCTTTCTCAATAACTCACTTTACAATGGACTCACATGAGCTTAGAATGCTGTTCAATCAACCAACAATCTCCTGATTGAATTATTCAGTTAAGAAATGTGGTATAAGTGGCATAATTTGAGACTTAAGCTAGACTAGACTGAAAAGCAGAAATGCAGAGGAAGGGCTTTAAAATACATTACTTGATGGATAGCCTGAATCATTAGCTGGGTTCCTTCCATTTATGTGCTTTATATAATAATGTAGCATTGTACTTTCCAAGGAAGTTCACATTACCACAGAAGATTCTCTTTCATTGTATTTTAATTTGGGCTTAATTTAGAACATATTTAAGTGTCCTCTTCATCAGCTGAATAGTTTCTATCAGAAGTAGATAAAGGCTGTGAATTGCTGTAGCGGACCTGTGTTGCCTTTGATCAGCACCTTTTTTTTTTTCCCGCACTTGCAAGTAGAGGCTTCTTTTCCTGGGGGAAAACAGTTCATATGGGTTTAATCCTGTCCTGGACACTTGTTGTTGTTGTCCAATTGTTGGGTCATGTCCAACTCTTTGCCACCCCATGAACTGCAGCATGCCTGGCTTCCCTGTTCTTCACCATCTCCCAGAGTTTGCTCAAACTCATGTCCATTAAGTCGGTGATACTATTTAACCACCTCACCCTCTGCTGCCCTCTTTTCCTCTCGCCCTCAATCTTTTCTAGCATCAGGGTCTTTTTCAGTAAGTCAGCCCTTTACATCAGGTGGCTAAAGTATTGGAGCTTCAGCATTAGTCCTTCTAATGAATATTCAGGGTTAATTTCCTTTAGCATTGACTGGTTTAATCTCCTTGATGTTCAAGGAACTCTCAAGAGTCTTCTCCAGAACCACAGTTCATTGGGAGTAGTCTTACAACACAAGAGTGTTCCCACTCACTCTGATTTGACTGATCTGAATACTCCATCTCTCTAGCCCCAGTGAATGGTCCAAGTATCATCACATGATTCAGCTCAGACTAGCCAAGATCCTTTGGCTGAAATCACTGCATGCAAGTCTGGGGTCATCCTGCCATGCCTGTGCCTCTGTGGAGTGGGAGCTGTGTAAGAAGGAAAATAAGCAGAAGTGATGGATGGAGAGAAATAGAACTCCTAGATCTAGTTGTGTATACAGCTCATTGAAATCCCCCTTTGACTTCACAAGTACATTCTCCTTTTTTGCTTATTTGGGTTCATATTTGGCTTCTGACACTCACAACCAAAATATTTCCACAAAACACATTTCCAAGTTTAACTTAGGAAAAATGAATTAAACATAGAGGAATACTTTGCTTTATATAATTGGTATCTTTTTCAGAAATCAAGGTTAAATAAACTTTTGTGAATCAAATCATATGGAGGGGAACTGAACATGTCACCCAAAATGTGCCACTTGAGCATAAGGATTATTTTGAGTGGCTTATTTTAAAATACTGAAGACACAGGAGAAGCTCTGAAAACAGTTGAAATGACACTTCTAAGGTACATTTGCATTAGAAAAGAGAAAACAAACATGGTTACCAAAGGTTTGGAGGGGGAGATAAACTAAGAGGTTGGGATTAACAGATACACACTACTATATATAATTGATAAACGACAAGGGGGCTTCACCAGTGGCTCAGTGGTAAAGAATCCACCTTCCAATGTGGGAGAGGCTGGTTCAATCCCTGGGTCAGGAAGATCTAGAGAAGGAAATGGCAACCCACTTCAGTATTCTTGCTTGGAAAATCCCATGGATAGAGGAGCCTGGTGGGCTACAGTCCACAGGGTGGCAAAAGAGTTGGACATGACTTATCAACTAAACAACAACAAGGACTTACTTTAAGTATAGCATAGGAAACTAACTATATTCAACATTTTATAATAACCTATGATGGAAAAGAAGCTGAAAAAGGATATATATATATATATACTTGAAAAGTTAACAATATTTCAATATTTTTAAATATCCTGGAAAAAGAAAGTTTGCTTTATACCATTCCACTTTTATGAAAGACCTACATTAGTATTTGTTGCTAATGGAAAGAAATCCAAGAAGGATTTTTACTTTCATGAAAGAAGGTGAAAAGCAAAAATCGCGTTGTTCGTTCTGCAGTGAGCACTTGTGGAGGCAGCTGGTACCCCGAGTAGGGAGAGTGGTTCCACCAAGCTCCTTCCCTGGGAGTTACATGCAGCATCTCAGCATCAAGCCCCCATAGCTGTGGACTGTGTCTGCGAGCATCTGTGCTTCATGTGGGTTTATTTCATGTGTCTGTTAGCAAGATGTGTCTTAAGGTAACTGTTGCTTCATTTTATGCCATTTCAGCTTAAAAGGATTTCAAAGGAACACTCAACTTTTCAACAGCGGGAAACCTGTCCTCTGGTTAGATTTCTATTACCCAAAATCAAAACAATACAATTTAATTTCAGAACAAAAATAATTAATGAACATAAAATTGTGTTCCTCCTTTTCCTGAGATCATTCAAAACCTTCTAAAGAAAAAAAAAAAAATCTGAACTCAGAGTTAGAAACTCCAGCTCTACCAATTTCTAGCCAGGAGATGATGTACGAGTTTTTAACACCACTGAGCCTCAGGTTTCTAATCCATAAAAAATCGTTCTGAATG
>SJYV01012117.1:0-10339 GCA_006410875.1 Neotragus pygmaeus | reverse complement strand
GGACAGATGTAAGAAGGAAAAAGGGTTCTAACACCCATCTTCTGTGTCCTTTGGAGTTTTTAGGCCCATGGTTCTTGCATTAAAATTGTCCAAGGAGCTTTAAAAAAAAAAAAATCAAACCCCAGACTGCAGCCTAGACCAATTGAGCCAGAAACTCTGCTTGTGAAGACCAGGCATGAACATGCCTTGAACATTTCCAGGTGATTTTAATGCACAGGCAAGCTTGAGAACACTGCTGGGGACCTTTGAGGAGAGCTTCAATTCATACCTGTAAAGTTTGACACAATGTTCAGGTTATGTTGAGTTGCAAAGAACAGAAGACCCCAGTAATCAACAAGGAGGCTTGCTCATTTAAACAAAAGTCTAAGGTAGGTTGAAGCTAGGCTTGGTTAAGTCAATGGCTCGATGACATCATCAAAGTCTTACATTCTTAAAACTGTGCATTTTGTCACTTAGTAATGTCTGGGAACAACAAGGGCAGGTTGGGAAAATGTGTTCGTTGGGACACATGTTCTTTGTGTTCCAGTGAACAGCAAGGTCTTGACTTAGCAGGCACCCAGCAATTGTTGACTGAGTAAATGTTAGTTCTTCCTATTAAAAAACAAAAAACAAAAACTTACATCCTTCTGCCTTTTCCCTCTGTCACCCTAATTTGTGGGTTTATTTCTGGGGTAGTTACCTGAGCAGTCATGAGATGGCTTCCACAGTCCTAGACATTAAACTCAGCTGTGGAGTCTTGAAGCACTGCTTCATCCCTGTGTCTTTCTAAGATCTAAAAGACTTTCCTAGAAGCTCCCCAGCACCTGGGTCATTTGCCCAAAAACAATCACTGGCAAAGAGAATAAAGTCCCCGTGACTGACTCGGATAGTTCAGGGCTTTTGCCACTGAACTGGGGGAGGGTCTTCTTGCAAGGAGGGACACTTGGCAAAGCCGAGTTCTGCGTCAAGTAAGGAAGAGTGTACAGGAACCAGTAGTGTCTGCAGCACCGAACTGCCCCAAGTCAGAACAACTGCAGCAAACCCAGTCACGCTGGCTTGTGGATAGGAACACCCACCCTCCTTGGGTGGGTTTGTGCATCACATTGAGATTGTATAAGTTGAAGGGCTGTCCATTACGTACTATTCTAAAATCATATATTTTTATTTTATATTATTTTTGAATTGAAGTATAGCTGATTTACCATGTTGTGTTAGTTTCAGGTGTACAGCAAAGGGACTCCGTTATACATACATAATTATATATATGTACATGTTCTTTTTCAATTCCTTCAATTCCTATTATAAGATACTGAGTATAGTTCCCTGTGCTATGCAGTGGGTCCTTGTTGGTTACTTATTTTTTATCTAGCAGTGTGTATCTGTTAATCCCAGACTCCTAACTTATCTCTCTCCCCTCCTTTCCCTTTTTGGTAACCACAAGTTTGTTTTCTATGCCTGTGAGTCTATTTCTGTTTTGTAACGAAGTTCATTTGCATCATTTTTTTTAGATTCTACATATAAGTGATATGATTTTTTTCTAGAATTTCATTTTACAGAGGGAAAAATGAAAGTGTTAGTCGTTCCGACGTGTCCAACTCTTTGTGACTCTCCTCTGTCCATGGCATTTCCCAGACAAGAACACCAGAGTGGATTGCCATTTCCTTCTCCAGGGGATCCTCCCAACTCAGGAATTGAACTTGGGTCTCCTGCATTGTAGGCAGGTTTTTTTTTTTTTTTTAACCTCTGTACTGTTGGAGCCAGAAGGGAAAATGAAGGCACAGGACGATGGGATGCTCTCATCAAGCTTACCCAGGCAGTCCAGAAGCCATCTGAAGTGCTGGCTGGTGTGCTCCACAGGCAATGGTTCTGCCGGCACTTCCCACCATCTGGTCTCNTACTGTTGGAGCCAGAAGGGAAAATGAAGGCACAGGACGATGGGATGCTCTCATCAAGCTTACCCAGGCAGTCCAGAAGCCATCTGAAGTGCTGGCTGGTGTGCTCCACAGGCAATGGTTCTGCCGGCACTTCCCACCATCTGGTCTCCTGGGGCTCAGCCAAGGAGTCTTCCAGGAAGGGGATTAGAAGGAAAGTGAAGTCGCTCAGTCCTGTCCGGCTCTTTGTGACTCCATGGACTATAGCCTACCAGGCTCCTCTGTCCTTGGGATTTTCCAGGCAAGAGTACTAGAGTGGGTTGCCATTTCCTTCTCCAGGGGATCTTCCCGACCCAGGAATCGAACTCGGGTCTCCCATGTTTCAGGCAGACGCTTTACCATCTGAGCCACCAGTGATGTAGGTTAGAAAGAGGTATGATGTAAATATAAAGCAGAAATTGAATGGACTCTTGCTGGAGGAATACTATGTATGATGTGTGGGGGAGAATGGAGGAAGTACTTGCAATGGTCAGGAAAGGAAGAAACACTTAAATGAGGGTGAAATATTATAAAAAAGCAAATGAAGACCCAGAGAAGATGCACGATGCTGAAAGAAGCCCTAGCAGGAGACGTTGGAATAATCGGATGCTGTTGTCTAATGTCTGTCAGGCTTGCACAGCGTTCAGTGCTCGTGGTGCTGCAAGATGGCTTTGTTTTCTTTTTTCTGATTCCTAGAAGTTGGTCTGTCAAAACATAGATGTTGCCTTAGGCTGCTTTGTCATTAGTAGGGCAGGCCAGTGGCCCTACTGGTAAAGAAATTGCCTGCCAGTGCAGGAGACGAAAGAGACAGGGGTTCAACCCCTGGGTGGGGAAGATCCCCTGGAGGAGGGCATGGCAACCCACTCTAGTGTTCTTGCCTGGAGAATCCCATGGACAGAAGAGCCTGGCGGGTTACAGTCTATGGGGTCACAAAGAGTCAGACATGCCTGCAGCGACTTAGCACGCATGCAGGCATGCATGGTGCCTTGTCTTAAAGACTTCACTTGGAGAGTCTTTGCAGAGGAGAGGAGACTGAGGTGTGCGTGAAATTGAGACTCTTTCTCAGATCATTTTAGAAATAATTAACTTAGTTCTTTGAAAATGTGTGTATTGCTTCTCTTCCCCCAACCCCATCCCTTCTTTAAAAACTTTGCTCCAGCCTTAGTAGTTTCTTCATGTTCTTGGTGTGGGTGTAATAACATGTTTGAGAATTTTGAAATGCAGACCACGAAACAAAATATTCTGTGGTTAAGCCACAGTGCCGGTGGGGTAGTGTCATTGAGAACATTGCTGACCAAATAGCTTTAGATACCAGTATTTACTTTCTGGTGGTAACTTGTTCTGCCACCTCTAGATGCTAATTTATATTTGGAATAGTAAACCAGGACCAACAATACAGAGGAAATAGCCAAAGTTAAGGAACTTCATGCATTCTTGGTTAATATGTCCTAACAAGCAGAGCGACTCTAGAGTAAAATTGCAAAGATGATCATGTCCCTTTGGGGGCTACCTAACTTCTCTTCTGCATGACTCTGTTCCCTGCTGCCTTTCATTCCTGCTCATGGAATAATAAGTGTTCTCGAACACTAGCATCCCAGAATCCTCTGGGATGAATTCCTCCCACTGGTCTCCACGCGCCCCCAGCCCTCGCTCTAGTTCATAAATTATCACAAGCACCGCCACCACCTCTCTCCTTGCAATCCGCAGTCTATTCCAGCTCTGCATGGTTAATCCACACTGGGTGTTAGGATGGGGCGGTTGGGTAAATCAATTTACTTCAAGGCATAAATGACCAAAGTTATTTGCCATTTATTTATTTATAATATTTATTTGTCTGCTCTGGGTCTTAGTTGTAGCATGTGGGATCTTCAGTTGAGGCTTGTTGGATCTAGTTCCCTGACCAGGAATTGAACTTGGACCCCCTACATTAGGAGTGCAGAGTCGTAGCCACTGGACCACCAGGGAAGTCCTGATATTTACCTTTTCAATGAGAGGCTTTTAACCCAAATGCATCTGCAATTGGTAGAACTCTAGGCCGTGACAAAGAGCAATGAAAGTGAAGACTTTGCAAACAGTGACAAAGGGTGGTGAAGGAAGTCTGGGGACATCTTTGCTATCACCCACTTAGGCCACAACAAACAAGCTACTTAACTAATCAGCAGAGGGTCACACCTCCTCAGCTGGGAGAGAAGCAGAGGGGGAAAGAGGAGCTGTTCTTATGAAGCCATGGGATGCCTCCGCCTTTGCCTCAGGTGTTGCCTACTCTCTTTACGTCACTGGTCATGATTGTCTCTGGCCTATGTCCTTAGTCAATCCAGCTGGGCTTATAGTTGTACAAACTGTGATAAAAGAAACATATATCCCAGGATACTTTTCCTTAAAAGCAGTTCTTCTAAGATATCAGACTTTGGACCAGTATGTGCACAAGGATCTATAAGCAGAATTTTCAAGGAAGCAAACCCAGAAAAGCTTGATAAAAAGAGAGAATGATAATACTATATGTATGGGCTCTCATTCTTTGGTCCCTGGGGATTCCCTCATACAAAGACTCCAAAAGAAATGTACAGATTCTTTAGTTAAGCCTGATGAACTTCTTGTGTTAAATGTCAAAAGCAGTTAAGTAATCACAACCCTGAACAAATGTCAAAAGCAGTTAAGTAATCACAACCCTGAACAAAACAGTGAACTAGCAGGCTTTGCTACTGACTGTCCCTCTCATAATAATGAGTTGGCCAAAAAGTTCACTTGGGTTTTTCCATAAGATTTCAAAGAAAAACCCAAGCGAAAATTTTGGCCAACCCAATATATGCACATAAACACTCCATTTCTTAGTTAAAAAAAAAAAAAAAAAAACAACTTTGTGCTTGATTGTCTGCAATAGCAAAAGGTTGGGGAAAAAAATCTAATGTCTATCAACAAGGAAGTTGTGAAATAAACGATAGAATGCCTACACAATGAGGTATTAGGCAGCTATCAAAAAAGACAAGGAGGTTATTTTCTGGCACAGGAATAACCCCTATAGAGATTGAAGATATAAAGGTGTTACCCACTGTGTTAGAAGGAGTCACACAGTGATATACTTCTTCACATTGTTGAATTTGCATAAATAAATCAGAATTAGATGGTTACTCAGACTTCCGTTGTGGCTCAGCTGGTAAAGAATCTGCATGCAATGCAGGAGACCCAGGCTCAATCCCCCGGTGGGGAGGATCCCCTGGAGAAGGAAATGGCAGTCCACTCCAGTATTTTTGCCTGGAAAACCCATGGACAGAGAAGCCTGGTGGCCTATAGCCCATGGTGTTGCCAAGAGCTGAACACGACTTAGCAGCTAAACCACCTAATGATTACTTGTACAGAGAAAATGGGAGGGGAATGGATATAATGGGAACCGGGGTGACAGGCAGACTCTTCACCATTTTCTATTGTTGGGATTGTTGAGCCATGAAAATGGATTACCTGTTCCAAAGTTCTGTGATTAGAATCTGAACTATTTCCAAACTGGTTTTTGAGAGCATTTGTTATATTATTCTCCAGAGAAGTAGGTTGAACTTGGACAATATTCTCCATTGGATGGAGGAGGAAACAGAGCCTCCAGGTGATCTGGCTAAGATCCCTCCTCTGCCATTGTTTGACCTTGAGCCAACCGCTTAGCTTTTCTAACCGATCTGTGACCTTGGAATAATAATAGAATTGAAATGGTGAGTGTGGAGTGGCAGACAAGGCCTCCGTGAAAGTTAGCTGCTGTTCTATGGCTGGTCAGTGTTTGAGATCCTTGAACCCAGGTCTCCTGGTTCCTAGTCCAGTGTGCACTTCACCAGAAGCTCTGTAGGAAAGAGACTGCTATTTTTCTCTTTTAAGATTAAAAAAAACATGGACCTTTTAAAAGTCTTTATTGAATTTGTCACAATATGGCTTCTGTTTTGATTTTTTGGCCCTGAGGCACGTTGGATCTTAGCTCCCTGACCAGGCATAAAATCCACATCCCGTACATTGGAAGGCTAAGTCCCAACCACTGGACCACCAGAGAAGTCCCAGTGACTGTTCTTTACTGTTCAAATATTTCAAGATTTCTTGGAAGGAAGGTATCTTCTAAGAGGTAAGACTCATTTGGTAGTAATAAAGAAAAACCTCTGAAAAGGATAGATTTTTCCCTCTAAAAGTTGTTCTGTTTTCTGGTTGTTATGATGCTTTAACCATTGATGGATGAATTAATATGTCTGAGGTTTGATTAAAAACACTGTAGGCTAGAGGAAGTAGGTGGGGAGTGTAGATGAAACAAATTGGCTGTAAGTTAAAAACTGTTGAAGCTAGGGGATGTGTACATGGAGGTTTATGTACTATTTTGCCTACTTTTAGATATTTTTAACATTTTCCATAATAAAAGGTAAATATGTATACACATATATACACACATACATATAGTAGCAGAATAAAGAGGCCTACAGATTCTCTGATACTCCCTCTTTTTGAGTGGTGAGGTCTATGCCTTCTCCCCTTAAGCTTGTGGCTGTTTTGATCAACAAAATACAGTAGAAGGGCCCCTCCCTCTGTTCGTTTACTGACTTCGGCTTTAAAAGGCTGGCAGCTTCTAGCCACTGTCTCTTGGGACACAAGCCTGGCTCCTGGAATTGCCATGTACGAAGTCTGACTTTCCTGCTGAGAGACCACATGGAGAGGAAAAGGGGCTCAGCTTTCCAACTGGCGCCACTGAGGAGCCCAGCTCCTTGGGAATGAAGCTACCTTTGTCTCCACCAGCCCAGCCCTGTGACCAACTGGATACCACTGAGTGACTTAGTTCTTGCACCTCATAAAATGCACCCTTTTGTATTCTCATAAAGCAGGAGAATTGCCCAAACATGCTCAGTCAAAATTCCTGCCTCACAGAGAGTGAGCATGGTGGGATGCCTGATGTTTTACACACCAAAATTTATGGTTGTTTGTTACACAGCAATAGAGGGATAACACACACATGAACATATGTACTTTTTTATATTATTATTTTTTATTGAAGTATAGCTGATTTGTTGTTGTTGAGCTGCTAATTCATGTCTGACTCTTTATGACACCATGGACTGTAGCCCACCAGGCTCCTCTGTTCGTATTTTCCAGGCAAGAATACTGGAGCAGGTTGCCAGTACCTTCTCCAGGGGATCTTCCCAACCCAGGGATCGAACCCGCGTTTCCCGCATTGGCAGGGAGATTCTTCACCACTGAACCACCAATGAAGCCTCAATATTGTTCTATTTATTGCTATGCAGCAACGTGATTCAGTTATTCTTTTTTTTAATGTTCTTTTCTCAGACATACTTACTTTAAAAACTAAGTGCGAGACATTTAAACATCTGGCTACCTAAAATGTTGCAGCATGATCAAACTAAGGTATAAAATTATGAAGAGCTTGGTTCTCGGTGTGACAAATTTATTTAAGTATTTGAAATTCAGGACAGTATTATAAAAGCAGACTGGGTCTTTTGAGTAAGTAAATTGCAATGACAGGTTGCGAAACGCTTGCAGAGTCTGAGAAGTTCTACTAGTCTTCATTTGGTACCAGTTTTGCTGACAAAACTAAAAAATGTCAAAGGGGCAAAAAACTGTCAAACGTTCTTGGGAAAAAAGAACACAAACAGCTTACAGATAAATGCAGCCATGTCTCAATTAAAGGTGACTTAGTGGTCACTTTTCATAGTTTTCAGTGTCACCCTTTCATTTGGTAATATGCATGTTTCACCAAGTAGATAAATCAATCATAATCTTCTGAGCATCCATTGATTTTTAAGTCCAGTTTATTCATCATCTGCTTGTGCAAATTGCACTTAGGTTGACTTAAGTGTTAATTTCAATTGATGGAGACAGCTCCAATTCATTTACATCCATACATGGCATAGAAACAACAAAACCCCAAAAGACAGAACTTCCTGTGTCCCAGTGCTTTCTATAGAACCTTTTCCAGCTCTTGGATTGGGCAGATCAAACCCCAGCTTTTCAGGAAGACCCCTCCCGCTTACCCTATTGCAGAACAGCATCCTGGGTTACTAACTGACCCCTGGCTCTCTTTTACTTTGTGGTCACTCTGAGGGCATTATAGTTTACATTGGATTGTTGCTGTCTTTCTCTGCCATGTACAGGTAAGACCCTTTGGACCTAAAACATTGATTGGCATCTAGTAGATATGTAATAAATATTGGTTTAAGTGAATATTTTTATCCCAATTGATTTATGGTGAGAAACCACCCAAATAGGGGAACAATTAAATAAGTTACATTGGGGTTGGCCAAAAAGTTCATTCAGGTTTTACTATACGCTGTTAAACTGGAACAAACTTTTTGGCCAACCCAATAGTATAGCCATGTGTTAGAATAATGTGCGAATTATGATGTGGTGCTAAGTTCCAAAGCAGTACACTGTGGGAGAACTTCAAAATTATGCCAGGTCTGCAGTAGGAGACCACCGGCCTCTTGACACACAGTTTCTCGTCTCTGGGAAGAATGCTTAATAGTCATCAGCTTGCTCTGAAACATAAGAAGGCAGTTAGGCATCAGCTGCCTGAGGGAAGGACAGAGTATTTTCTGTGGCTGAGCCAAGTTCTCTGTCGGGTGCTTCTTCGTGCAAGTCATTCTCAGGAGGAAGTGCTCTTGTTTGCATGAGGAGCCCAGGACCTTCTGAGGGGAAGTGACTGTCCCTGAAACTCAAAGTTAAATGAGTCTATTGGGTCAGGCTGGACAGGCCCTAAGGCTTGCAGTTGGCATAGGCAGAGGGTCTTCTGAGAAAATTACCTTGAGGGTAGAAAGAGATAAGACGGGTAGCCTATTGTGTCCTGAGCTGGCACGCGTCAGTGATCATTCCAGGCCCATGAGCATGAAAGTAAGGGAGTGTGCCAGGGCACAGAGTCTTGGAGGCAGGCCCGTGCCAAGGATGTGGTTCTGAGAATGCTGACCTCACCAAATGGTCCATCTAGTGGCCAACTTCTCAGCCATGCTTTACACTGCAAGGTGGTTAAATACTGGCTGTAGTCTCTGGGACCCTAGGGAGATTAACTCTTACTATCTCCCCTGGGCCCTTGATGACATCAGAGTCACCCCCACCTGATCCCAGTAAGCAGGAAGACACCCCTGGAGTGACAAGTGTGCAAGGAAGCCAGACTGAACTTCCTGTGAACCTTGGTAAGAAATTCAAGTACTTCTCTTTGGGAAACCAGGGGATGGAGGGATTGTGTTCCATCTTATATTATGAAGTCTGATATCTTCATTACAGGTTCTACTGGCTTAAAGGGTGACCCGCTCCCAACATTCGTGTCCACCTGAGACTGTCACTTTAAGTCAGAATGTGACTTTATTTGAAAATAGGTTATTTGCTAAAGGAATTAGTTAGGATGAGGTCATATTGGACGATGTTGGAGCCTAAATCCAGCGACCGGTGTTCTTATAAGAAGACCATGTGAACATACAAAGAAGCAGACACACAAGGAAGAAGGCCATGTGAAGACAGAGGCAGCGTCTGGCACCTTGTTCCAACAGTCCTAGGAAACTAATACACATGCATTTGTAGAATGATCTTAATTTTGAAAAAAAATGATAGATAAGTACCTGTATGTGTATTCACAGGGGAAGGCATACAAAAAAGTGGAAACGTACACAAAGAATCTGTAGCAAAATGTTAGCTGTGGTTATTTTTAGTGGTATAAAAATGATCAACTTTTATTTCCTTCTTTTTTCTCCTTCCACTTTTCTATAACCAGCAGTTATTGCTTTAATAATCAGAACTAAATTAATTCCTCCTCTAATGGACGCTTCTGGCACATTAACACCCAAATCTGTAAATCAGATTGCTTTAAATCCCACTTTTAAAAGTACTTACAGGGACTTCCCTGGTGGTCCAGTGGCTAAGGCTCTGTGCTCCCAATGCAGGTACCTGGGGGGTCTTTCTCTGGTAGGGGACTAGATCCTACACGCCACAACAAAGATTGAAGACCCACATGCCAAGACTTGGTGCACCCAAATAAGTAAATAAATAAATATTAAAAACAAAAAGTACTTATACTGATTTAATCAGTATTGCCCACCAAATGTATTTGTCTTTCTAAACACAACTATGATTTGCTTTTTTTTAGTTTTTTATTTCTTTGCTTTCTGTCAAAAGATAATCCTCTTCAAGTTACAAAACTCCACAGGCTTGTGAAGTTTATTTCTCAATTCTTCCTTCTAACCATGTTGATGTTTAAAATTAACTGGTGTTTCTAGTCTCCTAAGGAATAAACAAAGAACCTCGATAATGATAATGATCAGCCTTACTCTGTGCTGGGTATTATTCTGTGCATTTACACGTTGACCTGGGCTAGAACTACCTCTTCATCTCCAAAATGTCCAGTGTGGATAATCAATGATGTGATTACCCTGACCATGAGGTCCTTTTGTGCGTGCGGGTGTATGTGAGTGTGTGTGCGCGAGTGTGTG
>SJYV01012116.1:0-11792 GCA_006410875.1 Neotragus pygmaeus | reverse complement strand
ATAGGTCTTTAGTTTCTTTAGGTACATATATTCCTAAGTATTTTATTCTTTTCATTGCAATGGTGAATGGAATGAAAGGCTATTTTTAAAATACAAGATGGGAAAGAAAGTCTATCTTATTTATTTTTTTATTGAGATAAACTCACACATAACACTAAATTAATTTCAGATGTACAACATAATGACTCAAAACTATATATTGTGAAATGATTACCACAATAAGTCTAGTTAGAGTCCATCACCAGACATAGTTACAAATTATTTTTTGTATGTGAGGAAAACTTTCAAGGTCTACTCTCAGCAACTTTCAAGTATGTAATACAGTATTAGTAACTATAGTCACTGTGTTATGAATTTCATCTCTAGGACTTATTTATTTTATAGCTGGAAATGTGTATCTTATGATACCCTTGACACATTTCCCCCACCTCCCCTCCCACCTCTGGCAGTCACCAGTCTGTTCTCTGTATTTATGAATTTGGTTTTACAAATCTATTTTTAAAATTTAATATTTTTCCCCAAGTTCTATTTGTGAGTTGAATTGCTGCTGTTTCTTCTTCCCCCTGTAATTTAAATTTTTTAATGTTTTCTTAATATTTATTTTTTAATTGGAGGAAAATTGTTTTACAACATTGTGTTGGATTTTGCCATACACCAAGGCAAATTAGTCATAATTATACATATATCACCTCCTTCTTAAGCCCCTCTCACCTCCCCCATCCCACTCCTTCAGGTCATAATTTAACTTTTATTATTTTTCTCATCTTTGATTCANAAATTGTTTTACAACATTGTGTTGGATTTTGCCATACACCAAGGCAAATTAGTCATAATTATACATATATCACCTCCTTCTTAAGCCCCTCTCACCTCCCCCATCCCACTCCTTCAGGTCATAATTTAACTTTTATTATTTTTCTCATCTTTGATTCAAGAGTTGACTAGATAGTTCATTCTTTATGAGTGAAACTGATTTAGTAAGAATTGTAATCACATAACACTGTCTTCAAGTATAAGGATTTAAGGTGAGAACTCAAGTCTATAAACCTTCTTCTTCTGTCTGCTCAATCAGATTTAAATAGTTTACTCCCTACCTCTTTCATACTCCTTCTCTTTAAAATTTAATGCCAATTATGTTGTGCTTCATTACCCTTGAATGATTCATTTTTCCTCTCTGGCTTTTGGGCAGATATGGAATATACCTCTTGCAGTTAATATGATTTATAGCAGCTTTTTGTATATGGTGACCTCTTGTGCCTCAAATAACAATTTAGCCAAAAGTGCAAAGACTACCACGTTTATATATCTCTGATTTTAAACACAATTAAATCGTAGTCAATAGGTGTGAGCCTATTGTTCAGGGTAGGATTTTGTATAACTGGTAACTGTGGCATTTTTCTCAAACATTGCTTTTATCATGTCAAGATCTTGTCCTCAACATTTTCAATGATTTGTTCCTCTTACAATAAGTCAGACTTCTTTAGCTTGACCAAGGCCCTCCGTATTTTGGTCTACCCTTTCTACATAAGTTCACTTATCATTATTTCCCACCGCACATCATTTGTTGTAGTTTGGCTAAATTCTTCATTGTCCTAGAAGCACAGTGAATTCTCTTTTACCTCATTTTCATTAAGTGGAATAATTATCCTCTCTTCCACACTAATCTAAACTCTATAAGACCCAATCCAAACTTTGTTGATCCATGAAGGCATTCTTGACTGAATTGGCCCTCACTAATCTCTGAACTATAACATTTTCAATTGTAATACTAGATTTACAGTAATGACAATGTCCATTGTTAGCTGTTATTTCACATGTGTTAGTATTGTCTTTCTCAGTATACTATATAGTCTCCTAGCAGAGTAGTGATCCTATCTAATAACTCTGTTCTCCTTATAGAAGATGATAGATAGGTGGTCAGTCAACTTTTCTAATTGACTAGAATGGGGTTCCAGGTGGCTCAGTGGTGAAGAATCTGCCTCCTAATGCAGGATACTTGGGTTCAATTCTTGGGTTGGTTGGATCCCCTGGAGTAGGAAATGGCAACCCACTCCAGTATTCTCACCTGGAGAATTCCATGGACAGAGGAGCCTGGCGGGCTATGGTCCATGAGATGAGAAAGAGCTGGATGTGACTTAGTGACTAAATATGCACGCACATAGAATATCCATTCCAAATTTTATTTTGCTGTTTTAAACAACCAGAATTTGATCACTGTTATCATCAGTTATGCCCAGAACTTATTTTCTCCTCTGTGCCTGTCACTCTTCAATCAAGTATATTTTAGCGATATGAGATTGAAACAATATACATACTGAAGTTACTATACAGTTCCAGGCCTCTATCTGAGTTTTCTGTGCTGCTCTTTATCTAATAAGAACACTGTGATAGCCAAAGCAGAGGTAACTTCCTAAGGCAGTTTAAGAAACAGCCATTTCTGCTATATTTAAAATGGATAACCAGCAAAAACCTATTGTATAGCCCATGGAACTCTGCTCAATGTCATGTGCCAGCCTGGATGGAAGAAGGGTTTGGAAAAGAATGGATACGTGTATATGTATGACTGAGTCCCTTCACTGTTCACCTGAAACTATCATAACATTGGTAATGGGCTGTATACCCCAATACAAGATATCTTTGGTGTTAAAATAAATAGCCACTTCCCCTGATAAACAGTTTAATTGCTGCTCAAGAACAGGCAAATAAGTTCAGAATCTGACTCAAGTAGGCCAAGAGCCTAAAGTTTCTTGGGGAATAGCATAATAATTATGCTGTTTGTGGTGACGGTGATATTAGCAATTTTAGGCTGAACAGTGTCACTATAAACCTAGAACGTGAACTTTGTGGCATGCAAAAACAGTGGATGGTGATCAGTGATGGAGGCAGCAAAAGAGGTCAGAACCCAGAAATTTAAGCTTTTGACTGAACCTAGGTTTGGTCAAAGGTTTGAGTCAGTTTAAGTAGGCATTCGGGGTTCCCCAGATGGCGCTAGTGGTAAAGAACCTGCCTGCAGATGCAGGAGACCATAAGAGCCGTAGGTTCCATCCTTAGGTCGGGAAGGTCCCCCGGAGGAGAGCATAGCAACCCACTCCAGTATTCTTTCCTGAAGAATCCCATGGACAGAGGAGCTTGGTGGGCTACAGTCCATAGGGTCACAAAGATTTGGACATGACTGAAGCAACTTAGCACACACACAAGTAGACCTCCATGATCCAGACAATCCCCAAGGTCTGGTGGTTTGAACACAGCAGAAATCATAGAAGTCCTCAAAAGAGCAACAAAGAGATCTTCAAGTTAAGGCAGCATTTATTTCATTCAGAATCATTTCATTTATGTCTCATTAGGGTAAAAGCCAATCATAGTTCTAATTAGCTCAAGGCCTTGTAAAGCTTTAAGTGTCTAAATCTGCTTTTAGTGAGTCACAGAATAAAGATTATTCTTACAGTCTATCAAAAGAGCATTCTAATAACAGAATATGAAGAAACTGATGCAAGCAATGCATATATTTAGGATTTATGCGAGGTGAGACAAAATATATTGTAAATTAGAATGCAGAGCTTCTGCTTTGTAGGAAATCCAATGACTGTTGATTTTGATACTGGTGAAATAAGAATTTATTCATGCATATATGTTCTGTTTGGTACAATTTATAGCTCAATTTATTAGCTTCCAATAAATCAGAAAAAAAAAAGAGGAAGGCAAACTCTAAGTAACCAAGAACCATTATAACTTATTAAGATATTATTTTGGCATGAGGAGTAAATCTGTCTTAGCATTTCTTCCAGCGTAGAAAAGTGGGCCATCTGAATGCTAAAGTCATGTCAGAGGAAGTCAATAGATGACCTTTGCTGTACATGATGTTCTTCTTGTAGTGTCTGGCAGGGTAGACACTCTAGACCTCTCAGTGACTTGGCTCTTCAGCCAGTGAGATGACTGCTGATTCTCACAAGATGGAAAGTTGATTATCGGTCTTAGACATTAGGCAAACTTGGCTAGGTCTTGGTGGCCTTATTTTTCTTTTACTGATATTGTTGATATGTTGCTCTCCCTTCCCCAAGTGCTCTCTCAGTTTCTAACAATCCAAGTTCTGCTCATCCTTGAAGGCTTAGCACAAATCTGACTTTCCCACAAACTGCCATGTGGTTATTCCTGTTCACACTGAGATCAGCTTGCTCTGATTCTATAGTTTACTTTGATAGTCAGTGCCCATGAGAATTCAGTCATTGTGGTCATCTTTCTAATTTCATTCAAATAGACTTTAAGTTGAATATTGAAACTCAGATATTTGTCTCAATGCTTCCACAGTATCTAGTAACACTCTAGGGATGCAGCTACATCCTACACACATAACATACTTATTGTCTAAAACAAGACACCTTTGAGAGTAAAAGAGTGTGCCATTAAATAATTATTGTGGTCTTCCTTTGAGATGCATCAAAAAATAGGATGGTCTGCTAGATGAGGAGAGAGAGGAGAATGAATAGACATGTGATAAAGCATGATGGCAGATTTTAGATGGTGATTACTATAAATTCACTTCAACTTTTCTGTATGTTTAGAAGATTTCATAGAAAATACTGAAAAAATATAATTATGCTATTACCAAGAGGGTAAACTGAGATATATGGTCACACTAGTATGGAGTTCTTGCAGAACTGATTTCAAAAAGAAAAGCATGAGTACATAGAGTGATGAAAAAGAAAGAATAGGAAGCAGTATAGCTAAATGGATAACTATGACATAAACCAGAAGCCTGAAACCTTTTTGGCACCAGGAACCAATTTTGTGGAAGACAATTTTAACATGAACCAGAGCTGTGGGAGTCGGGGGGGTGGTTTTGGGATAATTAAAGCATGTTACATTTATTGTGTACTTTATTTATAATCTGATGCCACCACTGATCTGACAGTTACTGTTCAGCAGCCCAGAGGTTGGGGACCCCTGATATAAACTAATAGATAAACTTTAGACTGAGGATTAGGAAACTGGATTTAACATCAAGTGTAAGATTCCATTCTTCTGAAACAGTGATGTAGAAGTTTTTGAACATTATATTTTATAATGGGTCATGGGAGGGAGCTATAATATGACTAGAGAGGAGGACCAGCTAGGAAAAGATGTTACATTAGTTTTCCATCTGGCATAATTGGTGTTTATGTAGCACCAAGCCAGGCTACACAAAACACATATCCTCAGAATGTAGACCTTTTGGTTTGTTGATTTCAGTAGTAGCAGTTGGCATATCAGGTGGTAAAGGTAGAGACATCTCAATGAGAATCCCCAGGAAATCCTGGCTCCCTTGTTTCTTTACTTAACAGAGATATGTTGCTGAAAAGAAAATGTGGATTTTCCTTATTTTTTTTTAAACCAGGCTCTATTTTCCTAAGATCTATCCCAATGCTTCTGAAACTTGGCTTCACGTTATAATAATCTGGGTGGTTAAAAAAAAAATTACTGGTGCCTCGGATCCACCCACTAGAGATTCTGATTTAATTTGAATATACAGTGTGGCCTGGACACCAATATTTTAAATATCTCTTCATATAATTCTAAAATTTGAGAGCCACTGATTTTACTCTTAGAGATATTGATAGATCTTTAATTCAAAGGAACTCTTGACCATATGGATAGCTCCCAATGAGCTATGTGGAGGAGAGAGTTAGATGCATAGAGGGGGTTTTCCTGTTCCTGGGAGAGAAAGGCTAGAGGAAAGATAATAGTGAGAAATTTTGCTCCAGAAACCGGAATTTAAACTACAGCACTGCTTCTAACAATTTACATGTCTTAAGTTCTACCCCTATAATCCATAAGTAATCAAAACTGAATACATGTATAATCATTTTATTATGATAATACACTCCTAATTTCTTCCATTCTGTTTATTTGGATATTTATTATTATTTTTTTCAGTTTGAAGCCCACCTGTCGTCTTAGAGCATTATAAATCTAATTAGGCCAAGTAATGAAATATGCCTTTATCCTCTCATGGCTAATAGTGGAAGAGTGCCTAGATGGGTTAGTGTGGAATACTGTGCTTTCTCATTTCACTTATTTGATAGAAATGTCTTAGGAAGTGGATAAAAGTAATGTTTTACCAGAAACTAAAAGCAGGAAGCAGATTGCAAACAATCTGTTTTGGGTGCCTTTATTTTTCTCCTCTCTTAATCAGGAAGAGCAGTCACTACTTATGTTATCTATTGCATGCATGTGCATATGCTCGCTCAGTCATGTCTGACTCTTTGTGACCCCATGGACTGTACCCTCCAGGCTCCTCTTTCCATGGGGTTCTCCAGGCAGGAGTACTGGAAGGGGTTGCCATTTCCTCCTCCAGGGCATCTTTCCGACCCAGGGGTTTCTTGCGTCTCTTGCATTGGTGGGCGGATTCTTGACAGCTCCCTGAGCCACCTGGGAAGCCCTGTATGAGCGCAAGACATGTGATTTCCCCAGCGGCCAGGTTCCGACCCACTGCTGGGCTCCTGGGCCTTCCTCTGGGTTTTTAAGTTCCTGTAGCCACCCACTCTGGGTCTGGGGATTCCTCTACAGTGTCCTCGGACACTGTGATTTTATTCCTGTTCAAGATGTTATCTATTACTCACCTATTATTGCCCACACCAATTTCACAAACATCCTCTTTGCAAGGTCCTGGTTATGTGGCTGCAGGTTATCAGCTACCTGTGACTTGACTGGTTTGGTCCCTTGTCAAGTAGAGATGCCATTGGGTAGACAATGTATTTGATTTCCTGGCCAGGATCTGGGGACTGTGGTTTCAAAACTCATTCAGTTCAGTTCAGTTCAGTTCAGTCGCTCAGTCGTGTCCGACTCTTTGCGACTGCATGAACTGCAGCACACCAGGCCTCCCTGTTCATCACCAACTCCCAGAGTTCACTCAGACTCACGTTCATCGAGTCCGTGATGCCATCCAGCCATCTCATCCTCGGTCGTCCCCTTCTCCTCCTGCCCCTAATCCCTCCCAGCATCAGAGTCTTTTCCAGTGAGTCAACTCTTGGCATGAGGTGGACAAAGTACTGGAGTTTCAGCTTCAGCATCATTCCCTCCAAAGAAATCCCAGAGCTGATCTCCTTATCACAAGAAGTAATGAGCTTTGAGCAATGAAATTTTATTGTGATGATTTTTTAACTTTTATAGAACCTCAAGCATTAGACTAGAAAATTTCTGTTATATTAGTGTCCATTTTATATTATCTTTAATCTGCCTTGAACTGTCAGATTTATCTCCTTTCAGTATATTTTCAAAGCAATAGCCTGAGCTTTAATGGAATTAGGATTCATATATGAGAAATTAACAGCTTTGATATTGTGAAAACCCATTTTCTATCTATTTTTCCTCTTTTTATTCTTTTACAACTTGGTTTAGAGTTACTGCTCCAATCTCATCGAATATTTATCAGGAAAGCTCAACTCTACTTTTAATTGGCCTTGGCTTTATTCAATTTAGCTATAATAATTTGATTTTATATAAAATATTCAATCATGCTTTACCATATGGTGAACATCATTTATATATAAAAGCTGTTTGCTGTTCTACCTTTGGAAATTGTTAGAGAATCTCAGTAAGGGTTTTCTAGCCATCTGCTTCTTTTTCAAACCTTGTGCTAATTTAGACATCTGCAGTGGTGACTCTAAGGTTATTAAACTGCAGTGTCCAGTTGAGTGCCCTTGTGCATAACTCTTTAGAAAGCAGGCCTGCGTGAAAAGATCACTTCTCTTGGTTTGATCCTAATGTATCCCGAGGTGGATTTCACTGCCTGGGAGGGGTGTTTACACATATCTCACGTTCAGCTAGCTATCCCTTCAAATAGGGTAGTACCTTTTAAGAAAACCAGTCAGACCCAAATGTACCAAATAAATTAGTTGTGGTGCAAGTGATCACATGACTGAAGTTTTCTCCATTTTTTTGGGAAATAAGTTTCCATGGAATTTCTCTAGAATTTCCCCTGGTGCATTTAAATATTTGATTTCAAATTTGTAATTGACAGAAAATGGAGGCAAGAAAACTTGGCAATCATTTATTGTGCCTTAGCCTACCAAAGTTCAGACATGGAAACAACTTCTAATACTGTAATATAAACCAATGGGGAAATAATTTCATTTACAAAAATTCATTTTAGGCTCAAATTTTCTGAAGCACATTTATTACACAGAGTGGTGAATATTTTTATTTGGACTAACAGTCTCTTCATTTTTTAATGAAAGACTGCTTCCTATAGCTAATAGTTTAACTATTTTATTTAAAGGAAAAAGTATAGCAGGATTCATGTGAGATAATATCTATAAATTTTTGTTTGTACTATTCATAAACAGTTCCCATTTTGATGGCAATCAAATGAGATGTCAGCCAGGGGGCAAAGAAGCGAAATCAAGGACAAGTTTTTGTTTTTGTTATTTCAGCCCTGAGGATCAGCAAAATGACTGAATATCCATGGACTGATGACTAAATTATTCACTTATGAGAGTAACCTTCAAGTACTATAGTTAGGATTATCAACTTTGAAATTTGGTGCAGGAAAAATCACTTTTATATAATGTCATAGTATGGCAGATAAATAGTGAAATTCCTGTAAATGTGTAATTCAGGACACTGTGCAGTTATTTTGATCTACTGAATCAATTGGTAAGAAAAAATAAGAGGTTATTTTCTCATTATGTCTAGAGATTTTCCAATCTTTCCATCACAAACTGTAGATCTCTGAAATAAATTGTAGGCACAGGGTAGTATTCTGGGTGGATGAGGAGAACAAGCAATTTAATGACAGTTTATGTGAATAAAATCTGAAGCAACACTCCTAAGCCTGGTATAACCACAAAATCTGTTTATTGCCAGCATAATCTTAGCAATGGTGAGTTATGTTCATATTATTCAATGAGATGAAAGAAGAGTCAAATAGTTTTTAAAAAATATTTTTCTTGCTTTATAAGCATGTGGAATTTTTTGCTGCTATTTCTCCAGGGCTTTCATTGACCTAACATTTGGGATATATTTTGAAGTAAATAACCATGAGATTTAGTGGCCTAAAGGAAAGAAAGCACGAGGCCTCTTAGACAGTCTTTTCATTTCACTAAATGTTGAGTGTGTTTGTCTACATGTGACTTAATTATATTTCTTTGGCCAATTGTAAATAGCTCAAGGCCAAACATCTCAGTTTTAGATTTATTTGAGATTTTACAGTAATCTAGGTTAACTCATAGTAGGCACTCAGTAAGTATATATCTGTGTCTAACTCTTTGAGACCACATAGATTGTAGCCTGCCAGGCTCCTCTGTCCATGGAATTCTCCAGGGAAGAATACTGGAGTGGGTTGCCATTCCTTTCTTTAGGGTATCTTCCCAACCCAGGGATCAAACCTGGGTCTCCTGCATTGTAGGCAGAGTCATTACCACCAGAGAAGCCCTATCTATTTCATAACAATATGCAAATGAGCCTTATATTGACTAGGACAGTGCAAAGTTCATGGACCACATGCAGATTTGATTTTTTTAAAATAGCAAACTCAATCATTCATTGCTTTGAGATTTTACTTGACATTCCAAAGGCATATGTTCAGGTTAACTGCTCACCACTTCAGAAGGTGCATCTGACATTTTAACCCCAAACTGTTGATGCTTAACTGTTTTTAACCCCCAAGGAAGAACTTTGGCCTATGGATATGAGCACCTGTGAGGCAAGGAAAACTTTTGATATGGCTACAGTATCTGGCAGGAGCATTCACTTTTATATTTCAAAGGCAATTAGGGGATGGTAAAGCAACAGTTGAGTTTTTTTTTTTTTAAGTGACTTCAATTTGACACATTTCAATGCCAATTCTAAGTGTCTTTGCTGAATCCAGTTGACTTGCTTGGAATGTACCAATTTAAATGAGGCCTGTTATTCTGCTTATAAATTTTATAGAAATATAGACAAATTACTTTCTTAGAATCTGCTTGAGACCAGCTTAAAAGGTTGAGTAGTAGCTGGCATGATTCATTAAAGGACTTAATTGACCTTGAAATGCAATGAGTTGTGTGTGTATATTTAGTCTCAGTTTGACGGGTCATGTTTTACTTTGGGTGCCTCTTTTAAAAGTTCTTAAATATACAATAATACATTTTTCAAAGTTATGATTGCTCTTATGTTCCCTCTTTGAGGGCACTTGTTTGCTTCAGAATTTTTTTCTGCCTCTTATGATTTTGATTTCCCAATCTCTCTCTTTTTTTTTAACATTTTTATTATTCTTATACAAAGGTAATTGAAATTGGTTTAGAGAGCCTTTTAAAGAACACTTTTCAAGCTCAGATTTTACCTCCCTCTGATTGAAAACCACAGTGGAGCAATGGAGAAAAAGTAAACACTTTGGCTTATATAGTAATAATTACCACTTAAAAATTTTTAGAATTATCATTAATTCAAAGAAACTTCAAATGCTCTCTGGTTATACAGCATAAAATTTTAGGACTGCAAGAGAGTTCCTATGGTCATTTGGTACTTCTGGAAACTTAATAGTCTCTGAGCTTTTCTTTAGCCCGAGGTGCAAAAGGATCCTGCCATTTGCTTCATTGGGCTTGAAAATAGTGGGCAAAAGAAAATCTTGTGCAAACACAGCACATAAAGTCTTTCATATGTGGATAACTTTTACAGACTTCCTTTCTGTAGAGAGTGTCGTGGTTTTCCCGCAGTTGGGTGAATTGTTCTGAACCAATGGGACTCTCTTGTCTGCTGCCTCTTTAGACCTAGGACACATATTTTTAAGAAAGCTGATGACTGAAGTTCAGAGATTCAGATCCAAATTGGAGAGAGGAGCAGAGGAATTCAAGCCTATGCAGGAAGCAAACAAACAGCGTTTGCCTCGTGAATGCCTACTTGCTGACAGATAACAAACCAACGCTAGAGCAGGTGCATGGTTCTTGGGTTGCCACGTGTGTTCAGCTGTGTCCAGCTCTTTGTGACTGCATGGATTGAAGCCAGCCAGACTCCTCTGTCCATGGAATTTTCCAGGCAAGAATATTCGAGTGGGTTGCCATTTCCTTCTCCAGGGAATCTTCCTGACCCAGGGATTGAACCCACGTCCCTTGCATTGGCAGGCAGATTCTTTACCACTGAGCCACCTGGGAAGCCATTGAAAACATACAAAAAGGTAAGTTACTTGGTGAAGGCCACATAGGAGAACTGACCTATTATGAATACGTTTTGAGAACCCTGTCAGTAGTGTCTGTAAAGCCAAAGCCCCCCAAGCAGTATTTGAATAAACAAATAGAGATTAACATATGAATTAAACTTGAGACCATCCCTTTTATTGCCTGGATGATACTGAAGATAATCTAAATAAAATATTTTTATAAATATTTAAATGCATTCAAAACCAGCAGTAGTTCATAATATTTGCCCCTTTCAAAGTATAGTCATTCTTGCTATTTTCTCCCCAAAGCAATGGAGATTGCTTCAAGTGTACTCAGTCCACATTTCTGCCTTCCACATTTTCAAGTTGCATCCTCTCCTAACCCATCTCCACCCCAACCACTGATCCCTTTGCATACAGCAAACACATTCACTCATTCAGTATCCTGCATTCTGGTTCTCAACATAGAGTATACTCCAACCCAGGAGGGCTTCCCTGGTGGCTTAGCTGGTAAAGAATCTGCCTGCCAATGCAGGAGATACAAGAGACATGAGTTTCCATCGTTTCCATTCCTCCTGGAGAAGGAAATGGCAGCCCATTCCAGAATTCTTGCCTGGGGACTCCCATGGATAGAGAAGCCTGGTGGGCTACAGTCCATAGGATTGCAAAGAATCAGACACGA
>SJYV01012111.1:0-21366 GCA_006410875.1 Neotragus pygmaeus | reverse complement strand
CAAAGAAAGGCAATGCCAAAGAATGCTCAAACTACTGCACAATTGCACTCATCTCACACGGTAGTAAAGGAATGCTCAAAATTCTCCAAGCCAGGCTTCAGTAATACATGAACCATGAACTTCCAGTTGTTCAAGCTGGTTTTAGAAAAGGTAGAGGACCAGAGATCAATTGCCAACATCTGCTGTATCATGGATAAAGGAAGAAATTTCCAGAAAACATCTACTTCTGCTTTATTGACTATGCCAAAGCCTTTGACTGTGTGGATCAAAGTAAACTGTGGAAAATGCTTCAAGAGATGGGAATACCAGATCACCTGACNATCTGCTGTATCATGGATAAAGGAAGAAATTTCCAGAAAACATCTACTTCTGCTTTATTGACTATGCCAAAGCCTTTGACTGTGTGGATCAAAGTAAACTGTGGAAAATGCTTCAAGAGATGGGAATACCAGATCACCTGACCTTCATCTTGAGAAACCTATATGCAGGTCAGGAAGCAACAGTTAGAACTGGACATGGAACAACAGACTGGTTCCAAATAGGAAAAGGAGTACGTCAAGGCGGTGTATTGTCACCCTGCTTATTTAACTTGTATGCAGAGTACATCATGAGAAGCACTGGGCTGGAAGAAGCACAAGCTGGAATCAAGATTGTTGGAAGAAATATCAATAACCTCAGATGTGCAGATGACACCACCCTTATGGCAGAAAGTGAAGAGAAACTGAAAATCCTCTTGATGAAAGTGAAAGAGGAGAGTGACAAAGTTGGCTTAAAGCTCAACATTCAGAAAACGNTCCTTTCCCGATTTGGAACCAGTCCATTGTTCCATGTCCAGTTCTAACTGTTGCTTCTTGATCTGCATACAGGGTACTCAGGAGGCAGGTAAGGTGATCTGGTATTCCGATTTCTATAAGAATTTTCCAAGTTTGTTGTGATCCACACATTGAAAGGCTTTAGCGTAGTCAATGAAATAAGCAAATAAAGGGTCCTTTAGGATCCTGTTATTTCCTGCAAGAACTTTCAGAATCAATATCATATAGTGGAGGCCCGAATGTGTTCAGACGCATGGTAGCTAAGGTACATGCAGGGTTATACCTTTAACTTGTTTTGTTTGGATTTATATCCTGGCTTTAAGACCAATTATCTGTGTGATGATGGCCAGGTCATTGTCCTCGAAGCTGTAGCTTCCTCATCTTCAAAACTGGAGTAGTGATAGTGCTTGTTAGATGGCTACAAAGATTTAAGGGTCTAATGCACATAAATACATATAGTGAGTGCTTAATAAATATTAGCCTAGTTATTAATTTATCATATTGTACACTACCTTGCTAAACTGCTAAAATGTGTATAAACTTTTCATGGCATGTAGAGTAAGTAAACTGCCATGCTGCTGCTAAGTCACATCAGTGGTGTCCGACTCCGTGTGACCCCAGAGACGGCAGCCCACCATAGTTTAGACCAAAAACATTTTTAGGTAGCGACTTTTTTTGCAGGCCAGATCAAGTTAATTTCCTCCTCTCATGGGAGACATCTGCTGCCTAAGAGTCACTTTCTACTTTTCTCTCCCCTAAGTGGAAGTTCCCCAAAAGGGCACACAGAGAACCCACATTTAAATGTCTGCACAGCAATTTGCCACCCACCCCAATGGCTTTGTTTTACCTCTTTTGAGCTAAGATTTCATCTTGGCAGCCTTTCAACCTGCTGATGGGCCCACCCAGGAACAGGGGCAGGTGTGTGATTCCTAACGTAGTTTCCCAGGGCATGGTGACGACTGCTGGCGTTGATGAGGGATGCAGATCAAGTAAAGGTCTGGTCACAGATTCTAGAATGCTCAGGTAGAGAGCTGAGCAGAGCAGTGATGGAGGGTGTAGGCTAAGCATGAAACAGGAGAAAATAATGCATGATGAATCAAGTGGACCAAAAAAAAAAAAAACACAACCCACTATTCCAAAAGAAAACCAACCAAACAAACAAAACAAGATAAAATTTTAAAAGGGAAAAGAAATCTGCGGGTAAAACTTCAGTGTAAGGTACAAGAAATCCAAAAAGCATTCTTCCAGCTAAAAACTGCAGAAAAGATCGTGATTTAAGGAAGATGGGAGCTTGTGTGCACCTGTGGTGGATTCATGTCGATGTATGGCAAACCCAATAGAGTATTGTAAAGTTAAATTTAAAAATAAATAAATAAATTAAAAAAAAAAGAAAGAAAGATGGCATAAAAATTGATGACACTAAAGCTTGACACAATTAGAAGAAAAAAAGAGGAAGGTGTTTGGTTAAAAAGCAAGGCTTTAATAGACACACTCCACAGTTAACTTTATGCCAGCACGTGTCTGTTATGTGTAAACGTGTTATATATTAATACATGCAATATTCATGCAATATTCTTTTTTTTTTTAATTGGTGGTTCCTGACTGATTCATGTGAATGTATGGCAAAAACCATTACAATACTGTAAAGTAATTAGCCTCCAATTAAAATAAATCAATAAAAAATATACATACATAACAATTTTTAAAAAGCAATAGTCTTATCAGTAGCTTTGAAGGCATGCTTTTATTTTTGTTGACATGTCTTTGTGTGAAAAACAACAAGAACTTAAGGTTTGATTTTCTTCCTTAAGTTACATTCCTTGACTCTAGCCAAGCCTCACAAAGAGTAACAGACTATAAATTCCAGTCTTTTCCAAGCCAGACTGACTCTGAGGTGGTGGCTGTTTGGTTTCCATTAGAAACATTAAGAGAAATAAATTATTTTGGACCCATGGAAAAAATGTGTGTTACAGATATAAAATTTCCAAATTTGGAAAATATTTAGTGATCTACCAGTTAAAATAATAAATCTATTGCTTTCCTCCATTGCTTAGAAAACATAATTGGAAGTAGACACATTGAAAAGACCAAGGTGATTGAAAAGATCGTGGTGATAATCCTTCATACATCAGTCTCTCAAGATTACAATTAATGTGTAATAAAGCACCATGTCAATTTCTTTTTTAAAAAGCTTTGCCTCCAAGGAGCATGCGTGTGTGTGTGCGTGTGTACTCAGTCGTGTCCGACTCTGTGACTTGGTGGAATGTAATCTGCCAGGTAGATGATAATGAACCTTAACCAGCATCAAAGTGAATTCATCAAAGACAGCAGTTCTCAACACTGGCTGTACACTGGAAGCAACTAAGCAGCTTTAAAAAATACTGAATCCTGTCTCCTACCTCCCTGCAATTCACATCTAATTTGAATGGGACACAATTTGGGCATCCAGAATTTTGAAAACTGCCTGGGTGATTCTAATGTGCAGCAAAGTTTGAGAAACACTGAAAACGTTGTCACTGAAAAATGTGGTCCAGGGGCCAACAGCACTGCTGTCATCTGGGAACTTGTTAGAAATGCAGAATGTCAGGCCCACCTCAGGCTAGAGTTAGAATCTGAATTTTGCCAAGATCCCCACATGGCCTATATGTACATTAAAGTCTGAGGACTACTGTTCAAAGGAATTCTTGTATTTGATAATTTTTTTTTCTATGATGTTAGGTAGTAATTACATGATTAATAAAAGATGAAATAAAAATAGCTTGACTTCTCAAAAACTCANCCACATGGCCTATATGTACATTAAAGTCTGAGGACTACTGTTCAAAGGAATTCTTGTATTTGATAATTTTTTTTTCTATGATGTTAGGTAGTAATTACATGATTAATAAAAGATGAAATAAAAATAGCTTGACTTCTCAAAAACTCAAGAAACAGACTTTCATCTCTCTGACTTTCTGCAGATGATATGAAGTGAGATCCATGTTCGTAGGTTTGCCAGATAAAATATACGATGCCTAGTTAATGTGAATTTCGGATAAGCAATGTTTTTTTTTTTTTTCAAGTGAGAGTAAAAAAAAGTATTCATTGTTTATCTTGAAATCTAAATTTAACTGAGCATTCTGCATTCTTATTTGCTAAATCTGGTTACCCTACACATATTCCCAGGAGTGTCTCTTTGCTCTCTAGGTTCTCAGTAGTAAAGGGGAAATGATACCATAAATGGCCAAGTGACTGTCTAGACTGATTGACTGTAATGTTGTTTCTCATCCCGCCCAGACAGCCAGGACTGTGACTTCCCTAAGCCGGGCTGATGACTCACCCAACTGGAAGAGTAATGGGAAATTTACTTGCTGATTCAGTGAGACATAAACCTTGGCAAACTTTTCCTCCAGTCTAAACCAGAAGAAAAAAATTTCCAAAGCAAATGTTCAATATGGCACAATATATAGAACACTTTGCAGCCGACAAATTCAAGGTTTTATAATAGTATGTTTTCCATTATTTGATTAAAAGACATTTTCATGATTTGTTCTGCCAGGGCACTAAGAGGCTGGTATTTTTTCTTAAGAATTACTGCTACTTAAGCCCCCTCGGAGAACACTTTCCAAGAATACATTTTAGATCCGTTTTCTCAATACTGCCTGTAGTTTGCAAATAAAGTAGCACATTTTTGAACAGAGATGTGGGTGTGGATTGGATGGCTACATTGCCTCTGTCACTGACTCACAACAGGCTTTCAACTATAGGCGAAGCTGACAACTCAGTCCTTCCTCCTTGGAACGGTCCTTTAATCTTACAGCCTATACCTAATTTCTCAGGTTGTTGTCAATCCTTCTGTATTCTGTCCTATAATTTTGTCATTTTTAAATAAGTCTACTCGTTACCAAAATCACTGAAGATTAGCTTTGGTAGAAGAGGAAACTAAATTTACATTACCCAATTCTGACCTTTTTGTTTTTAATTTGGTAAATAATTGATCAGGAAAGACTGGATAAAATAACTGTGAAAATATGCAATCTTGTTATATTAATTATTTTTAAAAAATAATTCCATAGTTGATTTTGAGTAGGTTGAAAATGTGAGTGTAGATACAACATTTTTTTTGACAATCTTCGTTTCAGGACCTGAAAGAAAACCAGCTTTTTTCTAGCAAATGAAGGCAGAAATTTCCATTTAAAAGGAAAGCCTACAGGGGCTTCTCTGGTGGCTCAGTGATAAAGAATCTGCCTGCCAATGCAGAAGACACGGGTTCAATCCAACATGGGTTTGGTCCATGATCCAGGAAGATCACACGTGTCTTGGGGCAACTAAACCCCTGCACTGTAACCACTGAGTCTCTGCTTTAGAGCCCAGGAACCACAACTACTGAGCCTACGTGTTGCAACAACCGAAGGCCAGGCAGCCTACAGCGTGTGTTCTGCAACAAGAGAAGCCACCAGAACGAGAAGCTCATGCATCACGAGAGAGTAGCACCTGTTTGCTGCAACTAGAGAAAAGCGTGCAGAGCGATGAAGACCCAGCACAGCTGAAAATAAACACACATTAAAAGAAGCTCACAAATACCGTGTTTCAGAAGTTTCCATTTCCACAGACATGATGATGAAGGCTGAAAGTATCATACACTATAGTATGTTGGGAAATATAGCTGTAAATGCTTTGTATCTCTTTCAGTCAAGAAATGGAATCAGTTTCCCATGCTTTGAACCTGGTCTGACCTTGTAACTTGCTTTGACTAGTAGAATATGGAAGAAATGACGTGTCAATAAAATCTAGGTCTCCTGAGAGCTTTCGGGTTCCGCCTTTGCCCTCTTGGAACATTGCCTTGAGAATATGAGGCAAGTGAAGGATGAGAAACCACAAGAAAGAGGACTGAGGCACCCCACTGACAGCCAACACCAACTGACAAATATGTGAGTGAGGCCATTTTGGACCTTCCAGTCTAGAAAGATGTTGCAAGAGTGAGCCCAGGAGAAATTGCCAGTCAATCCACCTAGAATCATGTGAAGTAATAAATCATTCCTGGGATTTCCCTGGCAGTCCAGTGGTTAAGACTCCTTGCATCTACTGCAGGAGGCACGGGTTGGATCCCTGATTGGGGAACTAAGATCCCCATGCTGCTTGGTGTGGCTAAAAAAGAAAAAAAAATCACTGCCTTAAGCCACTATGTTTGGGGGGTGAGGGAAGGATTGTTATTTATTAACAGGTAAGTAAAACTCCCAAAGGAAATCTTTAACAAGGTACATGCAAAGTCCCCTCTCCAGAAATTCTGATTTAGTGCCTGACTTGGGATTCTGATCACACTTTTCACATGAAGACCCCAGATGAAGGTGAACTTCAGACCGTCCTTTGGGAGAATATCCTAGTGAGATTTCCCTCAGCACACAGCAGGCCTGAGGCAGGTGGCCACATAATTCTGCATCACCCTGCAAATGGTGCTCCTATATTTGTGCAATGTACATTTGCATTGCCACATGCAATGGCCAGGTACAGACAGAAGCTTTTCTTAATGTTTGCATAAAAAGACTAAATATATATATAGAGAGAGAACATAAAATATAAATCAAAAAGTTTATTTTTATGCTTCCACATTTGCCTAATAAAACTGATATGGGCTAAAGTCTCGAAATAAGAGGGTAGGTATTTTTTTTTAAAGGCTGCAAAACTGAGGCAGAAAGAGAAAAAGAGTATGCAACTTTCTTTGAGCATTGTGAAAAGAGGAGGCAAGAAAATAGGAAAGATAAGATGCTCAGGAAGGTTATTTGAATGAAGAACAAGACCAACTGCAGGTAAATATCCTGAAGCTCTAGAAAGATGAAATGTGAATTTGCTAGAGAGAAATAGCTGAGTTTTCTACGTATGGGTATAACCCTTGATAGGTGTGTCATGAACTTTAACAGGTGTATCTTTAAAGCTATAGCTTTATTACGTTGTGCTGGATGGTGATGTCTTGAGCATCTGGTTCCTGCTTTTATCCATCTTGTATTTGTGATTTCTGCTAATGTGTCATTGGAAGAATGGGTTCCACTGCCAGGAAACATTTGAAAACCAAGGAATTAAAGCATGAAAGAAATATTATTTAATAGAAGAGAAAGACACCACTGATATTTTAGTTTCTGAGATAGCTGCTTTTCAGTGGCAGATGTAGTCAAATTCAGTCTTCTTGTGGTTTCCTTTTGTTCTCAGAAGGTGATGGAAGCCCATAAAGCTTTCAACAAATTTGATCTCCCTGGATCCTTTGGTGAGTCCAACCTGTATTTTCTTTTCCACGTGCTAAGTCTCTTGAGTCATGTCTGATTCTGTGAGACCCCATGGACCGTAGCCTTCCAGGCTCCTCTGTTCATGGGTTTCTCCAGGCAAGAATATGGGAGTGGATTGCCATGCCCTCCTCCAGGGGATCTTCTTGACCCAGGGATCAAACCCATGTCTCTTAAGTCTCCTGAGCTGGCAGGTGGGTTCTTTACCATTTGTGCCACCTGGGAAGCCCCAGTAGATGTGAAATAACCTGTGAAAACCCCAACTTCTTATATAGTAATATAACTTATATTCAGAAGTTTCCCCTTTTTAGGAGTTGTTTGTGAAACTTAAATCACTGAAATAGAGTAAGAAAAAAAAATCATAGATACCTACAGAAAGTTGGTGTTGATGATTCTTGACACTCTTGCTCTCTTGACACTCACCAAATTATGATTTTTCCCAATTTCTCTTGAGAAAAAGGTAGACTTAACCATCACTCTTAGGAAATCACACAGACATATGTATGTTTGCCTAGAACGTAAATTATATATATTGTAATAAGGTAAAGTATATAGTGTTTGTCTAGTTATAGTAAGAATCTTTTTATTTATAAATTATACCTTGAAACTTAACACATCTATATTTTTCAGGATTGGCTAGGATATACTTCAGATTATATTATAGATTTTGTGAACTATCAAATTAGTTCACAAATCTCTGTGACTTAACCCACCAAAAGCTTGTATTTCACTCTATCGCATGAAGCACATTTAGTAAAAATTCGTGATAACAGCATCAGGTTTTTAATTTCTATATAGCTAGGCAACATGAGTAGAAAATAACACAAATTATGCTTTCTAGCCAATAAAATTCCTATAAAAAAATAAGTTTTTCTGTCAAGGCTAAAATAGTCTCTAAATATGGTAGCAATCAAAGTGTGATGATGCCAAGACACACTGTTCAGACTATCACAGCCACACAACTCAGATTAACTGGGAAAATGGCTTGTTAGATTCAGATAGTTTTCACATAAACAAATTTATCATTAATTATACCAGAAAAAGTTTTAAGCCAACATTGCCTTTTGACCACCACAAAAATGTTACACCAATGAGCAAACAATTTTCACACGTAGTTTAAAACTAACAAAATCATGTTTATATAATGGTAATAAAAACTGAGAGGATATTTAAATTTTATAACTGAGATAACTGATTAATAATAGAAGTAAAAATTGGAGGCCTGTGTGGGGATATTTCCCCCTTTGATGTAATAAATACTAAGATTTACGTGGAACAAACCGCATACATTGTATTTGCATGCATGGCTGCACCACTTTCTTTGTACAGCTACTGTTCCTGCATCCTAAATCATTAAGAACCTCCTTACTACAACAGCGTTGTGCCACGTTCTTGCTACAGAAGTGATTCCCTGACGCAGGCATGGCCAATCCTAATATCTCACTCCTCTGGGCACAGTGATCGGCTCAGCGGTAAGCAGTTGTTACAAACAGAGACAACTCAAACGAGTCATTGCCTGTAGTTGCCATACTGGGATTTTAGCTAGAATGGAATTGCTAAATTATGACACAGAGCCAGAGGTTACAGGTGGCTATCTTCTCTAGTCAACTGGGAAACCTGAAACAGGGGAGAGGAGACAACGAAAAGAAGGAAGCAGAGCTGGAAGAGGAAGCGGGGGAGGGGAGGGATGGGAGGTGGGATATGGGTCAAGCTATTTTTAGTTACTTTTAAAATCTATACAGCTTTCACTTTTATATGATTTTTTCCCCCAGTGTCTGTTACACCATTTTCTAGTGCTCATGACCTTTTTTCATTGCAGACAGTGGTTAAGTGGTTGTGAGGGTCTCATACTTGTTTACAAAATCTTATCTAACTTGTTGTTTATGGCTATAATTTAACGAAAAGATAAATGCTCTTCCAGAGTTTCGCCTTCTAGTCCCCATAATGTCTTTTATTGATTTTAGGACCATGGCCAAGTCTTCTTTAAAACTATAATAATATACAGTTATGTAGTCACACAAAAAAGAGAAGATTTTACTTCAAAATCTGGAAGTAGAATCCCTTTTTTAGGGTAAGAAGTTTTTTTATACTTAGTTTTTTTACTTGAAATTTTGAATCTGGCAATATAGGTCCCTGACATTTGAAAAATTAGGGTAGAGCAGAGAAGTCCAAATTATTCTGAAGGAAAAACTGAGAGCAATTTAGAAACAGCCATGGCCCAGAGTGAAGAAATCATAGGGGCTTGGGAATGAGGAAAAGAGACAGCAGAGGGCCTGGTAGACGTGGGCGCTAACATGATGGGAGGTCAGGAATTGGAGAAGGGGACACAGGTTGGGAGAGCTTCCCACAGTGGGAATGCTGAAGGCTTTAAGGAACAGGACTGTTTGATACTTAGCTGCAACACAGCCCATCCCACTATTACCCTCCAACTTGTTACAGAATCCTGCGACCTTGCGTTTAGGTTGCTTTGCAGAATCGATGGGAAAGGGAGCATGTTCCATATCCGGGTTGAGACAGTTTATCGGCAGGGATGAATGAACAGACCAGATGCAGGAGTACAAGCGAGACTAAGAACTCCATATAGGCTGAAGCTGCTTTGAGAATCCTGGGAAACACTGCGAAGGAGGTTGGCAATAGTAGGAATTCCTTATAGTTCATATCTCACATGTGCAAATAAATTCATTTTAAAATCAACTTGAATCTGATCAGAACTCATTGCTGCTGAATGACCCCATCAATTCCTGTGGCTTTACTCTATCCAAGCAGAGAAATCTCTGGTGAATCTGGGAGTTCCCGCATTTAGGTATGGTGTCCACAGCCTGCTACCTGGATATCATATTTGAGAGGTGTCCAGAAAAGAAGGGTTATTGAAGTTCTTGTTGTTCAGTCGTCCAGGTGTGTCTGACTCTCTGAGACCACATGGAATGCAGCACACCAGGCCTCCCTATCCCTCACCATCTCCTCCAAGTTCATATTCATTGCATCGGGGATGCCGTCCAGCAATCTCATCCTCTGACACCCTCTTCTCCATCTGCCCTCAATCTTTACCAGCATCAGGGACTTTTCTAGTGAGTCGTCTGTTAACATCAGATGACCAAAGTATTGGAGCTTCAGCTTCAGCATCAGTCCTTCCAGTGAATATTCAGAGTTGATCTCCTTTAAGATTGACTGGTTTCATCTCCCTGGGGGACTGTCCAAGGGACTTTCAGGAGTCTTCTCCAGCACCACAGTTCAAAGGCATCAATTCTTTGGTGTTCTGCCTTCTTTACGGTCCAGCTCTCACAGCTGTACATAACCACTAGGAAAATCACAGCCTTGATATGGACCTTTGTCAGCAGAGTAATGTCTCTGCTTTTCAGCACACTAAGTTTGTCATCGTTTTCCTGCCAAGAAGCAATCGTCTTCTGATTTCATGGCTGCAGTCACCACCCGCAGTAATTTTGGAGCCCAAGAAGAGGAAATCTTTCTCTGCTTCCACTTTTTCCCCTTCTATCTGCCATGCAGTAATGGGGCTGGATGCCATGATCTTAGTTTCTCTTAATATTTAGTCTTCAGCCGGCTGTTTCACTCTCCTCCTTTACCCTCATCAAGAGGATTTTTAGTTTCTCTTAGCTTTCTGCCACGAGTGGTATATCATCTGCATTTCTGAGGTTGCTGAGATTTCTCCCACCTGTCTTGATTCTGGCTTATAACTCATCCAGCCCGGCATTTCTCATGATGTGCTCAGCGTATAGGTTAAACAAATAGGGTAGTAAGAGGAAAATCAAGAAGGTTAAAAATATTAATGCCTCCTGCCAAATTAATACCAGAGCAGATTCTCTTGTGTTTTTTTCCCCTCACTGCATTTGGCACATTGTAGTTCTGTGATGATTAAATTAATGCCTGATTAATTTTAGATATTAGAAACAGGGATAATTTGGTGCTGAACAGAGAATAAAATGGAGAAGAAATAAAGTTTGCACATTTTTGCAGCTATGGTGATATAAAGGTGGAAGGGAGTTTAGAATCCATCAAAATTAAATTTTCTACCCCCATGAATACCATCTATAACTATATCATCCAGTTTGAGAGTCACTAGCCACATGTGGTTATCAAAATTAAATACAATCTGAAATTTACCTTCTCAGTGATAGTAGCCATATTTCAAGTGCTCAATAGCCATATGTAGCTGATATAAATATTAGAGAAAGTACAGATACAGAGTATTTCCATACCTATAGAAAGGTCTATTATATCCCTATCAAATGATCATCCAGCCTTAGCTTAAATTCTTTTTATGAATGTCATTCACTATTGCATTTGGGGTCAGATGTAATTGTTAGGTTGTCCTTAAAGCTTTCTTCCATGTATTTCTCCTAAACATTTTACATGTATGAAAATATTTATTCTCTAATGGAAGCATTTTATTACAATCACTGTTCAAAAATGTTGTTTACTTAATGATAAGGATATTCTGAACTGAAATAGAATAACTAACTTGAAATAGTTATAATAAAAAAGTTAATTACATTTCTTAGAGCATCTTATTNCTTAAAGCTTTCTTCCATGTATTTCTCCTAAACATTTTACATGTATGAAAATATTTATTCTCTAATGGAAGCATTTTATTACAATCACTGTTCAAAAATGTTGTTTACTTAATGATAAGGATATTCTGAACTGAAATAGAATAACTAACTTGAAATAGTTATAATAAAAAAGTTAATTACATTTCTTAGAGCATCTTATTTCTGCCTAAAGAGTAGCATTATTTTAACTATCTCCATAATTGTATTAATTTACTATTAATAATTACATAATACTATTAATTTACTTTTTCAAAACTCAAAAGAAAAATTATGGAAATGGTGTTCTGTTTCACAAAAATGCTGAATATGTACCAAAACTTTTATTTAATTCTTTTACATTTCTATGAGGTAAACCTAATACAATTATGTGATTAAGAGCTCTGTATCTAACTCCTTTGTGAATGTAATAATTTCCTATTAAATCCAGGTATTTAACATATCATGAAAATCCCCTGCCATAATGATTGACAGGTGGAAATCTTTAAATAATTTTCAAGTTTTAAGAAGGGTAGAGTTTAGAAGAAAAAAACCCTCTAGTGACTCATTTAAAAGGAACAAACTAACCTATCTAAGAGTATCACTTCAGTTCAGTTCAGTTCAGTCGCTCAGTCCTCTCCGACTCTTTGCAACCCCATGAATCGCAGCACGCCAGGCCTCCCTGTCCATCACCAACTCCCAGAGTTCACTCAGACTCACGTCCATTGAGTCCGTGATGCCATCCAGCCATCTCATCCTCTGTCATCCCCTTCTCTTCCTTCCCCCAATCCCTCCTAGCGTCAGAGTCTTTTCCAATGAGTCAACTCTTTGCATGAGGTGGCCAAAGTACTGGAGTTTCAGCTTTAGCATCATATCTTCCAAAGAAATCCCAGGGCTGATCTCCTTCAGAATGGATTGGTTGGATCTCCTTGCAGTCCAAGGGACTCTCAAGAGTCTTCTCCAACACCACAGGTCAAAAGCATCAATTCTTCACTTAGCAGAACTTAATTCATACCTGGTTTATTTAATACCAATAGTTGAATGAGCTTCCACAGGGCATATAAAACTCTATTAGGCACTAAAAAGAGGGTTGACTCTCCTTTCTATAAATAATAATAACCTTGTATCATCAAGAAAACTGTCAATGCTTTTGTTTTAGCTACTTTAAAAAGTAGGAAGGGAGTTCAACATATTGAGAACAATTTCTACCAAAATAGACTAAGTATACAAATGTTTGGTGCTCAAAACTTAAATCTATTGCTTGAGGAATTAAGGTGGGTATATCAATTAGGATTAGGTTAATCAAAGTTTAACTGAAAACCCTTGTAATATCTACTTAAACAAACATAGAGGCACATTTTTTCTTTCACATAAGAGAAAAATTTACTAAGTCAGAAACGATGGGGCCCTGGTTTGCAGAAGCCCAGACTTTCTGCTCTGTAATTCTTAAATCATGACCTTCATTACCAAGTATGCCTCCTCATGTTTGCAAAGAGGCTGCTGCAGCTACAACCAGCATATCCATGTTCCCAAGTGTCAGCAGGAAAGAAACTGAGAAGGAAAAAGGACTCCTGGTAGTTAAGCTAGCCCTCTTCTAACAGGTTTCTTAAGTAGCTCCACGTGTCCCAGTTCGACAATAAATTACACGATTAGCTATAGTTGACTGGCTGACACATCTCTTACATTTCCTGGCTCTGTAACCTTAGCAAACTACATATCTGCTCTAAACTCTTTGTCTAAGTTATCTATTGCTGAATATCCCCAAAATGTACTGGCTTAAAGCAACAAATATTTATCATCTAACAATTATACCATAGCTTAGATGGGTAGTCTCTGGCTCAGCGTCTCTCTTCAGATTAGATGTTGGAGGGGGCTGCTAGCATCTGAAGGCCTGACTGGGAAGAAGGAGCCACTTTGAAGAGGGCTCACTCCCATGGCTGTTGGGAAGAGGCCCCAGGTTCTCACCATGTGGACTTCTCCACAGGGCAGCTTGTAAGTTCCCACCTCAAGACTTCTGGCTTCCCATCTGGAAGAGTGAAAGGACACCTTTTATGACCTAGTAAACAAAGTTGCACCATTACATAATTTTTCAATTCTATTCGTTGAAAGCAATTCATGAGATCTAGTCCACACTCAAGGAAAGGGGAATTGGGCTCCACTTCTTGAAGGGAGCATACTTTAACATCTCCAAACTTACTGTTTTCATCTGTAAAATGGGGTAAAATTACCCATATGTAGTAACTACATTGTTACAAAGAGGCTACATCTATATGATGAATAAATGAATGATTAACATATTCCTTAATAAGACTAGTTAAGTGGAGTGTTTCTGTAAGTGGAAAGAAAACGTAATGTGAATGAATTTATGTTGTATTTGAGTTATATATCAGATTGTTACAGCTGTTTAATAGAACATGAAAAAGTTTTATATATTAAAATTTCTTCTGCAAAATTGTATTTTGTAGACATATGTCTAGCTATGTCTTTTGGGGACATGGAGATAATTTTTTTCATTTTTTGGAGATAATTTTTTATAAGAAAATAATAATCATTTAGATGACATAGTACTAAACAATAGTAGGATTAAATCATGTATCTAAGGAAAATCTTCAGGACCTATACATACACGTGTATTATACAAATACTGTGTTTTGTTATTAATGACATTTTCTTGCTATTTTTTCCGAGGAAAAAATAAAAATATGCATGACTTTGTAGATTTTATTTTTTAAAGATCATCTGATTATGAGTATTTAAATTTATCATAAAGCTGAAGGAAAAAAGAATTAGAGGTTTTGGGAATTCCCTGGTGGGCTTGGATTTGATCCCTCTTGATGAAGGTGAAAGTGGAGAGTGAAAAAGATAGCTTAAAACTCAGCATTCAAAAAATGAAGATCATGACATCCTGTCCCATCACTTCATGGCAAATAGATGGGGGAAAAAAATGGAAACAACAATAGACTTTATTTTCTTGGGCTCCAAAATACTGTGGATGGTGAATGCAGCCATGAAATCAAGATGCTTACTCCTTAAAAGAAAAGCCATGACAAGCCTAGACAGCATATTAAAAAGCAGAGGCATTACTTTGCCAACAAAGGTCTGTCTAGTCAAAGCTATGGTTTTCCAGTAATCATGTATGGATGAGAGAGTTGGACTATAAAGAAATCTGAGTGCTGAAGAATTGATACTTGATGTTAGATTTTGAGCTGTGATGTTAGAGAAGACTCTTAAGAGGCCTTGGACTGCACGGAGATCAAGCCAGTCCATCCTAAAGGAAATCAATCCTGAATATTCATTGGAAGGACTGATGCTAAAGCTGAAGCTCCAATACTCTGGCCACCTGATGCAAAGAGCTAACTCACTGGAAAAGACCCTGATGCTGGGAAAGATAGAAGGCAGGAGAAAAGGGAATGACAGAGGATGGGATGGTTGGATAGCATCACTGAGTCAATGGATCTGAGTTTGGGCAAACTTTGGGAGATGGTGATGGACAAGGAGGCCTGGTATTCTGAAGTTTATGGGGTTGCAAAGAGTTGGACATGATTGAGCAACTGAACAACACCACCTGCAATCCAAGATTCCACAAGCCGTGTGGTGTGACCAAAAAAATTAGACCAAAAAGGGAAGGAATTAGAGGTTTTTAATTTTATTTATTTGGCTGCTCTGGGTCTTAGTTGTAGCATGTGGGATCTAGCGCCCTGACCAGGGATCGAACCTGGGCCCCCTGCACTGGGAGCTCAGAGTCTTAGCCGCTGGACCACCAGGGAAGTCCCGGAATTAGAGGTTTTGATTTATAATCTCCAATAAAAGTAAGGCTACATTTATACTAAATGATTAGCAGGAGGAAATCATCTATCAAATGCCATAGACATTTAAAGTTATAACACATAATTCCCTTTATAACTCATGATACTAAAAGAATAGTGATTTTTTAAAATTTCTGTTTGTGTATTATTTTTTAAAGATTTGTTTGCTAATTCTGAATATATTACAGACATTTTGCTCTCTATATCTAAGTCTCTAATTTGACTTTCCAGGGATTAAAGAGTAACTTAGATAGTATTATCCTCTTCCAAACATGGATTTTTTTAATATATGCTATGTGATCTATTAATATTGAGAAATGTGATCTATTAACATGGTCTATTAATATTTCTTAGTGCACATCAGAGTACGCATCAACACTTTAAGCCTTTAAAACAAATTCAATCACCTTAAGTAGTTATATTTCAAGAGGAGTCTGTAATAATTATTATAAATGGAATAATACATGTGATTTTCCTTTTACATTTTAACAACATGTTGATCATTTGAAGGGAAACTCTGAAAACAAGGCTTGTTCTTGGAGTAAAAAATGCTTATTGTGAAAGTAAAGTGTTTTTTTTTTACAATGAGATGTAGAGGATTCCAAGAGTGCACAGGCTATTGCTATTCATGATTAATTTTTATCTCCTTCATAAACTCCAAATCCTAATCCCAAATTCCAAGAAGGAATGAAAAACAGGCACTTTTATGGATGAAGTTAGTAACTTAATCCCATTTCTATGCTAGTTATAAAATGAACCTATTAAGACATTCTTGAACTTCTTGAAAAGTATATTATTCACTCATTCATTTATGAAAGACTATTGATTGAGTTATCATTTTCATGTTCTCAATTTAAGGTCATCAGTTCAGTTCAGTTCAGTCACTCAATTTTGTCCAGCTCTTTTCAACCTATGGACTGCAGCATGCCAGGCCTCCCTGTCCATCGCCAACTCTCAGAATTTACTCAAACTCTTGTCCATTGAGTTAGTGATGCCATCCAACCATCTCATCCTCTGTCATCCCCTTCCCCTCCTGCTTTCAGTCTTTCCCAGCATCTGGGTCTTTTCAAATGAGTCAGTTCTTCGCACAGTCAGCTCTGATAGTCATCTTCAGATTGATCATCAGTGGTCTGACCAGCATCATCTTGATTGTTTTAGATACAGTTAATCTTCAGTTTCAGGGTCCATTTGTTCCCATTTCTTTGTGGTCAATTCTTGAAATTGTGGCAGCTCATATCTAGGTACAGCCTGGTCATCATATAGTTAACTTCACCTGGTGTTTTGGTATCTATAAGACAGCTCACAGGATATGGCTCAGAATATTATCCATAGCCCTTGAGAAAGAACTAAAGGTCCTTGACTGTGCTTAATTACTACATTATTATTATTTGGTCTCTTTTGACTACTTTTCTTTATTTCAGCATTTCTCACTTCTCTGATTAAACTTATTCTTTGACTAAAGTTTTCCACAGGCAAAAAGCAGACAGAAAACATGCGGGTGGGGTGGGGTGGTGGTTAAGGATCATAGATCCTGCTGTGTTTCAGTTAGATTCTATTTTAGTATTCATATGTGTACATTCTTTAGGTTTTTATACAAAAGTAATTAATATGGTCTTTTCAGTTTGACCGCTAAAGTCCCATGATATTAAAAAGAAAAGAGGAAAATTTAAAAACCAGATTGTATAAGTGAAATGAATAAACTAAATGCATGGTGGAGAGAAAAAAAAATTCAGATGGTGAAATGTTACCTATTAATCAAGCCAGAGATAGATAACAGTACATATTTTATTTGGCTTACCAACATACTCAGTCCTAAGGGGGGAAAATCCGAAGAAGTTTCCTGGATAGTTTCATTCAGTAATAATCCATTTAAGTTAAATCCTTTCAAAAAAAGAGTTTAGTGAGGAGTTGCAATTTTGTTTTTGAAACTTCAAAATATTAGTTATCTATGTCTTGTTCTTTAAACAAAGGAATGAAGATATTTACTCATTTCCCCAATATTTATCTGAAACAAGTTTGTAACTAACTTTTCCTAGTACATGGGAAAAACATCTCTTCTAAATGCTGCAAATAATTGATTTGCCACTGTTATGAAAATTTATAAATGTGTTACTTATAGACGAGGATGAGAAACATTTCCCTCCCTTGATATTCATGGATGCGAGCCACTTTCTCCTTAGCAGACATCATTATTCTGCCTAGTGTCGGGGCAAAAGATTTGAAAGAGACCAGGTGACATTGTTCCACAGAAACTCGCAACAACCACTCTAGTCCTCTAGGGAGGTCCCTGAGGCCCCAGGTTCTCAGCAAGGGAGGACCTAGAGATCATCGCCAATGCCTTTCCTTGTCCAAAAGGATAAGGAGGTCAGAAGACATGAGATTAGAAGATGGAATGTGTGTGTGCCCCTCGCATGCTAAATCACTTCAGTTGCATCTGACTCTTTGTGACTGTAGCCTGTCAGTCTCCTCTGTCAATGGGATTCTCCAAATAAGAATACTGGAGTGGGTAGCCATTCTCTTCTCAGCAGGTCTTCCCAACCCAGGGATCAAACCCTGATGTGCATTGCAGGCAAATTCTATACCATCTGAGCCAGGGAAGCCCTTTTTCTGAGACAAACCTTACCAATTTAGTGATGAATACAAGCAATAATAAAGTTTGATTAAAATATTTTATTGGTAAAAAATTCAGATGGATTAAGGTTAAAGATAATTTAAGTAAATTTTCAGATCACTTTGAATATATTACTTGTTTATTTTAGCCTTGTATTGTTACATTACATGTGTTTATACTGTAAGAGGTAACTAGTGATAGTGGGTGTGAGCTTGCAGTTGGACAATCATGCATTTAAAATCTGTCTCAACACACTACTTTTGTGACCCTGGAAAAATTCGATCTAAGAGAGAATCAGTTTCTTCATCTTTCAGTTGGGCATACTAATAGAACCTATCCAACAAGACTCTAGCACAGTGCCCAGCACATACTGAATATACTTAATAAAAATGTTATTAGTAAATATCCACACAATGAAATAAATTCCATTTTTGTGCTCAGTATTGAGCTCTGCTGCTGCTAAGTCACTTCAGTCATGTCTGACTCTGTGCAACCCCATAGACGGCAGCCCACCAGGCTCCTGTGTCCCTGAGATTCTTGATTCTTCAGGCAAGAACACTGGAATGGGTTGCCATTTCCTTCTCCAATGCATTAAAGTGAAAAGTGAAAATGAAGTCGCTCAGTCGCATCCAACTCTTAGCGATCCCATGGACTGCAACCTACCAGGCTTCTTCATCCATGGGAGTTTCCAAGCAAGAGTACTGGAGCGGGGTGCCATTGCCTTCTTCAGTACTGAGCTCAGAGGATACAAAAACAAAAGTCATGGTTCCTGATAGAAGGCTTCCTGAGAACATGATGATGACTGATACACATCTTGAAAGAAGTAGGAAACAGCCAGAGAGAAGACATTGTGTAGGTTGAAGTTGCAGAAGGTTGTAGGCTGGTTGATGGGGAGATCTAATGTTTTCTAGGAAGACAGCGACCCTGTGAACAAAGATGGCACTTTAGGGACACTATGAGTAATTGATTTAATTGATTTTAATATAGCTAAAGCTACTTTGTGAGGTGCAGAGTGGGAAGATCATGACAATGAGTAAGATAATGGTAGCGATGTGTAGTATGAGAAATGCAGTGAATCAAAGGCAGAGACCTGGACAACCCTAACCCTGAGGGAGCAGATTAGGAAAGAAAGCACAGAAAGACAAGTGTTTTGCCTGCCTTCTGTTCCACACACCCAAGTGCTAGCTGGGGATCGTTTGTGATACAGATAGGAAAAGGCTATTCTGTGGGGTATATAGAAGTAGAAATGTAATGTTGTACCCATAAAACTTGTATAATGTAATAAGCCAATGTTATCTCAATAAAAACAAATATGAAAAGAAATGAATGCCTTCACCCAGAAGGGAGTGAAGCTGGAAAGGCCAAGAAGGCCAAGTTAATCTCCCTAATAAACAGCTGGAAAGCAATAGCAACAAACATTGTAGGGTTGGGTTTAGTGGATTAAGGGCTCGAGAAATGGAGGGCGGAAAAGGAGGATTTCGAAAGGGTTTCTGTGGATTAGGAACTAAATCCTCCTTGATGTTGGTTGAAAGATAAAAATTTGAAATTCCTGTTATTTTATGGTAACAGAACTGAGCTTTCTTTAAAAGAAAACTGAGGCACATAATGATTGGAGTAATTGGCCCAGCATCATACAATTAACTAGTATTTGGTGAAGCCAGGAGTTGATCTCAGGCATTTGAATTTACAGAAATCAGTGGACTCGGGACTTTAAGCATAGGACAAAGCAGTATGGGGTAAATTAAAAGTAAATATATTTTTACTATTTAATTTTCTTGATTTAAAAATGCTTATACTTAATGTTGATATAGTTCTCTTAAGTTGGGAAATTGTTATTATGTAGTTTTAAAGAATGCCATGGGAATGGGGGATAGCACAGTTTTTCTTTGGAGCATAAAATATGCTCTGGTAGCTCAGAGGTTAAAGCCTCTGCCTCCAATGTGGGAGACCCGGATTCGATCCCTGGGTCAGGAAGATCCCCTGGAGAAGGAAATGGTATTCTCCAGTATTCTTGCCTGGAGAAACCCATGGACGGAGGAGCCTGGTAGTCCACGGGTTCGCAAAGAGTCTGACACGACTGAGTGACTTTACTCCTCTCCTATGCACACAATACCTGGCACATTGTGGATTCTGAATAAGCATGGGCTGAATTGGTATACACACTTCTCAGGTGGTGCTAGTGGTCAAGAACCCCCTTGTCAATGCAGGTGGATGTTAGGAGACACAGGTTCGATCCTTGGGTTGGGATTCCCCTGGAGGAAGGCATGGCAACCCACTCCAGTATTCTTGCCTGGAGAATCCCACGGACAGTCCATGGGGTCGAAAAGTGTAAGACAGGACTAAAGCAACTTAGTTGCTTCATTCACATAATAAACTTCCTCAGTCTGCAAGGTGCTGGATAGATGACTGCCCAAACCTGACTACTCTGTAGTAAACAGGTCTGCATTCACAACCCTGGGGGTTAAGGTACTCGCTTACCCTGTTTGTTCCCTCATAGAAATGTGGTCTTCATTCACTCAAGTTTCAGCTTCTCTCCCTGTCTTGGTGGATTTCCAAGGGAACTGATTCTCAGGCTTTAAAGGCATAGATGACCCTTTGGGTTTGTGTGTTATACATACCCGTGGCCTGTTTTGTGTACCAGAGAACATGGCAAGGAAAAAGGTACATTTATATTTATGTACAAGTATACAACACACCCTTAGGCGTGTTTTATAACGTATGGTCCAACACTTGCCTAAGGCTTTAGGCAAGGGTGTGTTGCATAACTATTAGTCACATTTAAAAATCAAAGTATATGACGCAATTAGGTACTATACATTCAAATTAGGTATTTCAGTTTACATACATAACCCTGCACAGGATTAAGAGCTATTAGGTTCAAATTCAAAATTACTGTTTTAGTACTTTTTAAACTATTTAAAAAATCCAAACAATGCATTTATACTCTTATCTTGTTCACTAAATTCTTTAGCACTTGATATACAATATGAGGAAGTCATGTCTCTGGGCAAAGTTTACTCATGATTTCATCTCATCTCATTCACTGCTTCAACATTTTATTGATTGCTTACTAACTGCCTGGCAAGGTGGTAGGAGTTGTGAATACAAAAGAAAAGGTCAAGGTTCAGTCCTCAATCCGGCTCCAGGGCCTGGGGGAGGTGGAAAACACCTATAGCAAGATAGCCCCAAGGGACCTCAGGTGCATATTCCTTCTTCCAAATCTAAAATCCTTCAGTTCAGTTCAGTCGCTCAGTCGTGTCTATTTGCGATCCCATGAACTGCAGCACGCCAGGCTTCCCTGTCCATCACCAACTCCTGGAGTCCACCCAAACCCATGTC
>SJYV01012110.1:0-11267 GCA_006410875.1 Neotragus pygmaeus | reverse complement strand
TTGTTTTTCTTATATTGAGCTGCATGAGCAATTTACATATTTTGAGATTAACCCCTTCTTAGTTGCATAATTTGCAAATATTTTGTCCCATTCCATGAGCTGTCTTTTCAGTTTGTGTATGGTTTCCTTTGTTGTGCAAAAATTTTAAGTTAAATTAGATCCCATTTGTCTTTTTTGTTCTTATGTTTATCACTCTAGGAGGCGGATCGAAAAAGATATTGCAATTTATATCAATGAGTGTTCTATGTTTTCCTCTAAGAGTTTATAGTATCCAGTGTTACATTTAAATCTTTAATTCATTTTCAGTTTATTTTTGTATACAGTGTTAAAGAATATTCTAATTTCATTCTTTTACATGTAGCTGTCCAGTTTTCCCAAAACTACTTATTCTTGCCTCCTTTGTCATAGATTAATTTACCATAGGTGTGTGAGTTTATTTCTGGACTTTCTATCTTGTCCCACTGATCTATAAGTCTGTCTTTGTGCTGGCATCATCCTGTCTTGATGACTGTACAATAGTTTGATAACTGTAGCTTTAAATTAATAGTATAATCTAAAGTCAAGGAGTCTGATTCCTCCAGCTCCATTTTTCTTTCTCAAGATTGCTTTGGTTATTCAGAGCGTTTTGTGTTTTCATACAAATTTTGATATTTTTTGTTCTTGATCTTCAAAAAGTGTCATTGGTAATTTGATAGGGATCTGTAGATTACCTTGGGTAGTATAGTCCTTTTGACAATATTGAAACTTACAATCCAAAATCATGGTTTATTTTTCTGTTTGTGTTGTCCTCAATTTCTTTCATCTGTGTCTTATAGTTTTCAGAATATNGATCTTCAAAAAGTGTCATTGGTAATTTGATAGGGATCTGTAGATTACCTTGGGTAGTATAGTCCTTTTGACAATATTGAAACTTACAATCCAAAATCATGGTTTATTTTTCTGTTTGTGTTGTCCTCAATTTCTTTCATCTGTGTCTTATAGTTTTCAGAATATTTTGCACAACAAAGGAAAACCTCCTTAAGTAGGTTTATTCCCATATAGTTTATTCTTTTTGATGTGTTGATAAATGGGCTTGTTTCCTTAATTTCTTTTTCTGATAGTTCATTGCTAATTTTGCCTCTTCTTAAAGCTCATGTGAATTAAACCATATAGGAGTGCAGTTATATGAAATTTTTTGCTAAACATTGTATTTCATGACTCATTCAAGTTGTGTAACAATAGTTCATTTTTCATCATTGCAGAGTAGTATTCCAAAAAATGAGTATACCAAAATGTTTATCTTTTCTTTTGGGGTGTACTTTAGTGCTGTTCCCAGGTTTCTTGAAATAAATTCACTTGATCATTATTTTCTTCTTTATTTGTTACTGTGATAATTTTTAAAGGAGTGCTGTATTCACAAGTGATATTGTTTTGTAGTATATTTTTTCTTATAATGTCCTTTACTGGTTTTGATATTAGAATGCACTGGCCTCACAAAAATTATTTCAAGTTGCTTTTTCCTATATATTTCTTGAAAAATACATAAGATTGTGTAAGATTTGTGTTTTGCTTTTGGTTAAACTAATTGGCTCATTTTCTTATAGGAAGGTTAACTATGACAAAATTAATTTATAAACATATGTAAAAGTATTTAGATCTATTTCCTTTTGTGCCAATGTTTATATTAATTTTTCAAATCATCTTGTAATTTGTTTTAAATTTCAAAAATATCGGCATTGTAGTATCATTGTGGGCTTCGCAGGTGGCACAGTAGTTAAGGATAACCTTATCAATGCAGGAGATGCAAGAGACAAGGGTTCAATCTCTGGGTTGGGAAGATCCTCTGGAAAAGGAAATGGGGACCCATTCCATATTCTTGCCTGGAAAATTCCATGGACAGAGGGCCTGGCAGGTTACAGTCTATGGAGTCTCAAAGAGTCAGACACAACTGAGCTACTGAGCAGGGCACACAGTATCACTGTGTCACTTTGTTATCTTTCTATCATCTCTAATTTTCCTTCTTCCCTTCTTGGTTTTGATATTGTTTTTCTTTTTCAAAAACTGTCATCCTAAGGATTTACTTTACTAAATCTGTTAAAAGAGTAAATAAATGAAATCTAGGATTGTTTCTATTAAGTGATTGGATTTGAAAGCTGTGTGGGCTACTAAGTATATGGGATAATAGTAGACAAGAACTTGACATTTTCTTGATGAGCTGCTTTCCTCCTGAGGAGAAGAATAATTGCAAATGCTGTGCAATCACTTGAGCCTATTAAAAAATGGAACTTCTTTCCATAATTGGCTTCTAGGCCCAAAAATAACAGAAATTATGGCCACTTAGAAAATATTGCATTTTATAAGTACAATGTCATTATTGCTTTATATAATCTTGTTAAAAAGGAAAAGTAGAACAATGCAAAATCTTACTATAGTTCATTTAATTTGGCACAAGTTTGTTTGAAGAAGTAGGAAGAAAAAGTCATAGCAAATGCTATTGATTTAGCTTCCTATTCACTTAATTTACCTTATTGAATTGTAACTTAAATTATTTATAGACTATTTAAACATCAACAGGGATTTTCCATTTTTTTCCCCTTTCTCCTAGAAATAAAAGTAATGGTATTGGATGGTACTGGATGGAGATAACAATCTAGTAATGAGTTCTCAGAGTGACAAACGAAATGCTGACTAAATGTCAGGTTAATATAAGCATCCAAAGATTTCCTAGGTTATAAAAACAGCTGACTGTACATGTATAAATGAATAATTTTACTGTACTGGAGAAATTAACACTGTATACTACTGAGGAGACTCATGGGCTACAGTCCATAATCTTGCAAAGAGTCAGACAGGACTGAAACAACTGAACATACACACATGCACGTGTACTTCAGTAAAATATATTTTAAAAGCTGCTTACTATAGCTTAGTGAATAAATTATCACATAACTGGGAATGCCATATTAATTTATTAAAATAAGATTGTCATTATTTTCAAAACATATAAGCTTATTTTTAAATTACTGGAATGATTATAAATCCTCATTATTTGTATAGTCTCTTCTACAGGACACAAAGCTATGGTCAGATGCATTATATATATTTTTTCTATGATTTTCACTCTCAACATAGGTTTTGAGTTTAGTTTTCATTTTTTTATTTATTATCCTATTTTGAGAAGTCCTATATTTGCCTTAGTTCCTTCAAGGAATTTAACTGAAAGTCAGTTTCTTAAAATCAAGTAGGAGATGGTCCATAAATACCTAGAAAGACAGCCAATTTATAATCTACAATATATTACTTGAATTGATTAAACCCACCCACTTCTACCCTGCTTCATATATGAGACCATCCCTGATTCTTATATGAGAACATAAACTGCTAAAGGTCTTTATTTCCAATAGTAAAAAATTACTTAGAAATAGATCAAACATAAAAGTGTAGTTTTGTTATATTTTTCATAAAACAAATTTGAAATTCAGATATGGTCTAGCTCTTCAGTGAAAATGAATCTACTGGCAACCTAGTACACTCATCAGTTATAGGATGTTCAAACTACTAATGTTAAATTCAAAGTGAGTTCCTGAGTTAATACTAAGGTAAAATAAAGAACCTAGTCAGAAAATTTCTTAGGTAAAAATAAATATCAACCCTAGGAATGCCATATTCAAGAGATGTGGAAAGTAGGCAATTTGGTTCTATTTCTCTGGCATTCTTCAGATATTCAAAAATATCTGCTGCCTTCAAACAGTTGAAGATCTTCACTGTACTTTCATAAGTTTGAAGAATTCCCCATTTTTATTTCTTGCTCTTCTTGTTCTACTTTTATCCCATCTTCAAATCAGCCTTTGAAACTTGAGCATGAACAGTGAGAGCACAGGGAAATCAGGCCATAGATGAATTTTTCTTTCATTTTTTATTTAATCAAAGAAAACTTAATCTAGCCTTGGAGCATATGGAAGCTTAATTAAGCCTTAGTCTCCCTTTCTCTGAAGCTCAAAGAAAACTTAAAGAAAAAAGCACCTAGATGATCTGCTTCAGAGCTTTGAGGGTCAGCCGTTACCTCCCTAAGTTTCAAGTCTCTGGTAAATGAATGTTACAAAGGAAAAATTAAAGTATCTTACAAGAATTGATTCTCCATCATATGTAAACATTCTGGAGTTTATAAGATTATTTTCTGGAATATAAGCAAGATGGCAGAATGGGAGACTCATGCCCTCCTTTCCCCCATGATGACATTGATTCAACAGCAATAAACACAACAATTATCTTTGTGAGAAATCCGTGTATCAGTTAAGAGGCTTTTGCACATGAGTGAGAACAAAATCAGCCATACTGAAACTAATAAGAAAATCTGTGGCATTTACTTGCCACAGATCCTCCCATTGGCTAAGTGGTACATGATTCACTGGGGGAAAAAAATCTCAGCTCCTGGCTTCTTGGTGAAGAAAAGGGAAAACTAGAATACAAGTCCAATGTGAAGATATTTAGGGGAGCTGCATGAAGGACTTGTTTCTATCTTGGTTGAATTAGCTCACTGACAAGGCAGGCTGTCAGAGTGAGGACTGCTGAGAACAAAGACAATGGCTTGGATTACCATGCACTCACTCGCCTTAGTCTTTCCATCGAACCCAGTGTGGAATGAGTGGGAGAAAATCCCAACTCCTGGCTTCTTCCTGATGAGCATCTTTCAAAATCTGGCTTTTCTGAGGACTGCCTGAAGGACTAGTATATGTCTTGCCTATATTAGAGTGCTGAAAGGACCCAGTGTACCTAGGTGCCAAGAGACTATTGAGAACAAGAGTACCAGGCAGCTTACTGCTGCACCAGAAGACCTGTGATAGAAGCCAATACAGCTCCGCATGACCATTTGCCAACGGATATTGGAATAATGAAGCTGCAAGCCAAAAAACACTAAGAATTTCTGAGAGCCACTAGATGCTGTGAGAGGAAAAGGAGGACTCTCTTTTGGAGATTTCAGAGAGTATGGCCCTGCAGACACCTTGATTTGGATTTAGCCATCATAACAGTGATAGAATAAATTATTCTTTCAAGCCACTTAATTTGTGGTCATCTGTGAAAGCAGGTATAGGAAATTATATCCTACATAATGAAATAATTATAAAAGTGTTGATGATGTATTGGAAGAAACATTTTACACTATTGAAATAAAATTAGTATTCATCCTAACTAGATTGCTTTAAGATGTTAATTGAAATCACAATGAAACCATTGAGAGTTTAACTCAAAAATATATAATAAAAAAAGAGAGAATTAAAATAATAGACAATGCAGAAATACAAAGGATTATAGGAGACTATTACAAATAACTATACGGCAATAAAATAGATAACTTAGAAAAATGGAAACATTCTCAGAAAAGTTCAATCTTCCAAGACTGAACAAAGAAGAAATAGAAATTATGAATAACCAATTGCAAGCACTGAAACTGAAGCTGAAATCAAAAATCTACCAAAAAGCAAAAGCCTGGGACCAGATGGATTCATAGGAGAATTCCATCAAACATTTAGAGAAGAGCATATGCCTATACTTCTAAAACACTTTGAAAAAATTGCAGAGGAAGGGACACTTCCAAATTCATTCTACAAGACCACCTTCACCCTGATACCAAAACCAGACAGTTCAGTTCAGTCACTCAGTCATGTCCGATTCTTTGTGACCCCATGAATCACAGAACGCCAGGCATCGCTGTCCATCACCAATCATGGGAGTTCACTCAGACTCACGTGCATCAAGTCAGTGATACCATCCAGCCATCTAATCCTCTGTCGTCCCCTTCTCCTCCTGCCCCCAATCCCTCCCAGCATCAGAGATTTCTCCAGTGAGTGAACTCTTCACATGAGGTGGCCAAAGTATTGGAGTTTCAGCTTTAGCATCATTCTTTCCAAAGAAATCCCAGGGCTGATCTCCTTCAGAATGGACTGGTTGGATTTCCTTGCAGTCCACGGGAATCTCAAGAGTCTTCTCCAACACCACAGNTCTTCACATGAGGTGGCCAAAGTACTGGAGTTTCAGCTTTAGCATCATTCTTTCCAGAGAAATCCCAGGGCTGATCTCCTTCAGAATGGACTGGTTGGATTTCCTTGCAGTCCAAGGGACTCTCAAGAGTCTTCTCCAACACCACAGTTCAAAAGCATCAATTCTTCGGTGCTCAGCCTTCTTCACAGTCCAACTCTCACATCCATACATGATGTTTGATATCTTATAACTTTATTCCACTTAACTGTATATCATGATCATCTTTCTGTATCATTAATTTCAACATCATTTTGAATAATTATAAAATATTCCCTTAATTGGCTATATCACAATTCACCTGCCTAAGCTCATGCTGAATAATTAATTTTTCACTATTATAAATGTACTTATTTATACAGCTTTGTTTATTTCATATTTATCCAGGGAAAAAAAATCTAGATATACAGCTGCTAGGTCCAGAGCATACACAGATGAAATCTGTATACATTTTTCCAAGTTTCCCTGATGGCTCAGCAGGTAAAAAATTCACCTGCACTGCAAGAGCTGCAGAAGATGTATGTGTTGGGAAGATCCTCTGAAGAAGGAAATGGCATCCCACTCCAGTATTCTTGCCTGGGAAATTCCATGGACAGAGGAGCCTGGTGGGCCACAGTCCATGAAGTCGCAGTCAGATACAACTGAGCACATGAGCACATACATTTTTCCAGCAGGGGAGTGGGGAGTATATTAGTTTACACTCACAACAACAGTATGTTAGAGTCAGCACTGAGCTTCTGTACTTGGGATCTGAGATGCTTCTCACCCAAACTGGGGCTTCCCCCACATGACAGAATCTGAACTCACCAAGGACAGAGTCTGACACTTCACCTTTATATCCTCCAGTGCACTAAATGGCATTGGTTCTACACTGGAAACCCAAACAAGGTTCTGATAAACAGGCCAAGTTCCTACCATGACTTCCAGACCCCACAGTTCTGTTCATCCCCATTACCCTTCCAGCTCCCTCTCCCACAGCTCTTCCCCTTTGCTGGCTCCAACCACATCGACAGCACTTCTGTCCCTCCAACACACTTAGCACACTCCCATCAGAGCCTCGGCATCTGCCTTCTCCTCTATCTGGAACTTTCTTCCCCTGATACCCATGAGACTCATTCCCTTAGGATGCTGCTGAAAGGCCCCTTTTTTATCAGTGAGGTTTTCCTATCTTAAATTCCAACTCCCTCAACCTTCTCTATCCTCCTTCCATTATATCTACGTTCTCCAGTATCTTTGTTACCATTGGCACTAGTGGTAAAAAAACAAACAAACAAAAAAACACAAAAAAAAACCCCTGCCTGCACAGCACAGCACAGATCCGATGTATGTCACGTGCTTACCTTGATTTCTTTCTGCCTCCGCCCACTAGGGCAGGAATTTTTTCTGTTTTATTCACTGTTGTATCCCTGGTACCTAGAAGAGGTGCTCAGTGAATATATATTAAATGAAGAAGTTAATTTATGAAAATAAAGAATGAATGAAGATATCGGCAAGCAGAAAGTTAATTGCTGGAATCATAAAGGAGGGCACAATGAAAGTATACTTGTAGGTGAACAGAATAAGCTAAAATATAGACCTGATAATGTCTACATCATCTGAGTTATACAGCCATTCAATGACTACCCAAAGTTGGAAGTAGAAGAATAAAGATAATCTATGAAAAGCTTATAGTCCTTTTGGGAACATATAAAACTCATGATAGTTTTTATAAACAATCATAAAGTAATTGTTGTCTTTGTTTTTTAGTCTATAAGTTGTGTCCAACTCTCTGAGACCCTGTGGACTGGATCCCACCAGGCTTCTCTCTCCATGGGATTTTCTGGGTAAGAATACTGCAGTGGGTTGCCATTTCCTACTCCAGGGAAACAAAACTCAGACCTTGCTCTCAAGGACTCTACAAGCTAGCCATGTAGATTACCACTTAATACCAGTTAGGGGGTGCTATTTGTAGCAGATATGAGGGGCCCTTGACCCAGATGCATCATAAGGGAGGATGGGGACAGTGCCAGGAAATGTGGTCCCCAAGTCCAGATGTGAAGAACATATCAAATAGGAATCAGCCAGACAGTACAAAGGAAGTGCTTGCAAGAAGGAGAGAGCCACCTGTGCAAAAGCACAAAAGCAAAGCAAAACCGCGGAACTGCAAGGAGGGGACCACCACCTGCCAAGGCAGAGAGCCTGAAACAGAAGGACATTTGGCTGGAGAGGTGAGCAAGCCCAGGGGATGGGAGGGAGGGGGGTTCTCTCCTGAGTCCATCTCTGCCCCAGAGACACTGGGCTCCACGGGAGGAATTAAGAAGGACAAGTCAGTCCGAATCTTTAATAAATGTATTTCACTACATTTCAGACATACGGAATGGGCTAAAAGAGAGGAAGAATTCATTTAATAGGATCTGAAGCCTCTGTCAGAACCAGCAAACTAAAGTAAAAAGATAAAAGGAGAGATTCAGACCTCAGCCCTCCTTAGGGCTGCAGAAACAGGTGCCCTGGGCGGCAGAGCGGGCAGGGTAGCCAAGCACCCTGCGTTCCCGCAGTGGTCCTGGCTGCTGCCTCTGGAGAAGCGGAAGCACTGTGAACAGAAATCCGAGACATACAGGAGGAGTTGGCTTATTTTCCCATCATTTCCTTTCCTCTTGTAGCTCCATCTGTTCTCCCATTGCTAGTGATTCATAAGGTGCTTGTCTGATCAAAATTGACATTCATTTAATAAAGAAGTGAATCTATGACAAACTACAAAAGCCTTTCTACTTTGTGTTGTTTATCATCATTTTCCCTCCATTGTGACAAATAATTGGGGAAATGAAAACAATTGGCCTCTAGGCTGAGCGTATGTACTCAAAAAAAAAAAGTAGTTTCATTACAGTAGCATTTCTGCATGCCAGCCTCACCAGGAAAACTTAAAAATACTGATGCTTGAGTCTCACTCCCAGAGATTCCCATTAAGTGGGTTTGGGAAGGTTGTAGGATATAGTGGTTATAATATACCTATTAAAGCTTCTAAGAAACCCAATTATAAAGATCAAATTTGACAGTGTATCATCTCAAATCTTCCAAATTTATTTCACCATGGGACCAACAATTTTTTGGCAGATTTTTTTTTTTTTTTTTTTTTTTTTTTTTCTNATAATATACCTATTAAAGCTTCTAAGAAACCCAATTATAAAGATCAAATTTGACAGTGTATCATCTCAAATCTTCCAAATTTATTTCACCATGGGACCAACAATTTTTTGGCAGATTTTTTTTTTTTTTTTTTTTTTTTTTTTGCCACGCTGAGTGGCATAGGGGAACTTCCTGGGCCAGGGATTGAACTCTCACCCACTGCTGTATAAGCACTTGACCACCAGGGAAGTCCCTGGCAGAACCATTATTAACATCTAACAAAACATTAATCTTCAGCAAAAAATAATTTGAGAAGTGCTAGTCTTTCTAAGGAAACAAATTCCCAGGAATAATTCTGTATATTATTACCATTTCTTATTTATTACCAATCATATTTGAATAAAACTCTAGAGAGAGGAGAGAGGCCTGGACTTTCATTAATCCTCCTCATTTAGATATAACTATTTTAAGACAAATGATAAGCAAATAAACAAGCATGAAGACTTTGTTCTTCTATAAAAGACCAAGAGTATGAAGGGCTTTCCAGGAGGCTCAGTAGATAAACAATCTGCCTGCAATGCAAGAGACTCAGGTTCAACCCCTGGGTCGGGAAAATCCCATGGAGGAGGAAACAGCAACCCATTATAGTATTCTTGCCTGGGAAATGTCATGGACAGAGGAGCTGCTGGACTATAGTCCATGGGGTCGCAAAGAGTCCCACACCACTGAAGTGACAGCACACACGAGAAGCCCATTACCCACTGATTCTGTCTTTCACTCATCCAGTTGAGCTACAGTAAAATCTGCTCCAAGATAGTAAATAATATTTTCTCAAAGCAAATGTATAAATAATTTACTACTCTGCCTCATTTTTCTTATGACCTCTGGGCATAGGTTTGTGATCCACAAAATAACTAGTCCATGTAAGTAACATAATAAATATTAAATAAACCTTTTGGAGGTAGTCCATAGCAGTGAAAACAGCACACCCTCTTGAAGCAGGCAACCTGAGTTTAAAGCACATCTACAGTACTTATTAGTTTTGTGTCCTCCAGCAACCTTACCTCTCAGATCTCAAGTCTGGCCACTAAAGTGAAGATACTTGAAATACCTAATTTTCAGGACTCTTGGAGGACTAATTTACATACAGAAGCTAATGGACTTAAATACGGTACCCCTTGAGGTATTTCAAATCCTGAAAGATGATGCTGTGGAAGTGTTGCACTCAATATGCCAGCAAATTTGGAAAACTCAGCAATGGCCATAAGACTGGAAAAGGTCACTTTTTCATTCCAATCCCAACGAAATGCAATGCCAAAGAATGCTCAAACTACCGCACAATTACATGCTAGTAAGGTAATGCTTAAAATTCTCCAAGCCAGGCTTCTGCAATACATGAACCATGAACTTTCAGATGTTCAAGTTGGTTTTATAAAAGGCAGAAGAACCAGAGATCAAATTGCCAACATCCGATGGATCATCAAAAAAGTAAGAGTTCCAGAAAAACATCTACTTCTGCTTTATTGACTTTGCCAAAGCCTTTGACTGTGTGGATCACAACAAACTGTGGAAAATTCTTCCAAGAGTTGGGCATATCAAACTACTTGACCTGCCTCTGGAGAAAACTGTATGCAAGTCAGGAAGCACCAGTTAGAACTGGACATGGAACAGACTGGTTCCAAATAGGAAAAGGAGTCCGTCAAGGCTGTATATTGTCACCCTGCTTATTTAACTTATATACAGAGTACATCAGGAGAAACTCTGGGCTGGAGGAAGCACAAGCTGGAATCAAGATTGCCAGGAGAAATACCAATAACCTCAGATATGCAGATGATACCACCCTTATGGCAGAAAGTGAAGAGGAGCTAAAAAGCCTCTTGATGAAAGTGAAAAAGGAGAGTGGAAAAAGTTGGCTTAAAGCTCAACATCCAGAAAATGAAGATCATGGCATTCGGTCCCATCACCTCATGGGAAACAGATGGGGAAACAGTGTCAGACTTTATTTTTGGGGGCTCCAAAATCACTGCAGATGGTGACTGCAGCCATGAAATTAAAAGACGCTTACTCTTTGATAGGAAAGTTATGACCAACCTAGACAGCATATTAAAAAGCAGAGACATCATTTTGCCAACAAAGGTCCGTCTAGTCAA
>SJYV01012109.1:0-15205 GCA_006410875.1 Neotragus pygmaeus | reverse complement strand
AGTGATGGGACCAGATGCCATGATCTTCGTTTTCGGAATGGTGAGCTTTAAGCCAACTTTTTCACTCTCCTCTTTCACCTTCATCAAGAGGCTTTCTAGTTCCTCTTCACTTTCTGCCATAAGGGTGGTGTCATCGGCATATCTAAAATTCCATTAATTCTGCACTTAAGAGGATCGTGTCTTTATGTCAGCACAATCTCATTTATGAAGTACACATGATATGTAGTTTAGGATCCATCTACATTATGCTTATAACTGCATGCTGCTGCTGCTAAGTCGCTTCAGTTGTGTCCGACTCTGTGCAACCCCATGGACTGCAGCCTACCAGGCACCTCCGTCCATGGGATTTTCCAGGCAAGAGTCCTGGAGTGGGTTGCCATTGCCTTCTCCCTGTCTTACTTTAATACACAGAATAATTCCCTGATCACTGACATCATGGTGACCTCCAGGGATATTTGACTTCAGTGACAGAATGCCTCCATTTAGATGTTCACTGTACATTTTACATTACTGTGTCCTTAATCTTCTAATGAAGAATAAATATAAATCATGCCCACCTAATACACAAAGGCTTTTCTTATCTTTAAGGCATCAACCATCAAAAACATAAGTTCATATACAGTAATTCTCCTTTAGAGTGAATTCAGAGAAGAGCAACTGATGAAATGCCTTCTAGTACACATTCTCTGATACTTATTTAGATTTGATTATTGATTAAACACTTCCCTACATCTGTTTTTACATCATTCACACATCTTTCTTGTATAAACACACGCTCATGTTTTCTAAAGTGTCTATTTAGGACAAATCTCTTTCATCACTTATTATATTACTAGGGTTTCTCTTCAATATGTGTTCTCTGATGTTGAGTGAGGTGAGAGCTCTGATTAAAGCCTTTGCCACTTTCCTCACATTTAGGTTTTTAAGTTTCTCTGAAGGATGAATTCTCTGATGTTGACCAAGACTTGAGCTTTGGGTAAAGGCTTTGCCATGTTTCTTTACATCTGGATGATTTCTGCCCAATGTGAATTTGCTGATGTTGAGTAAGGCTTGAAATTTGGTTAGATTTTGCCACAATCCTTACATTTATAAGGTTTCTCTCCAAGTACGAATTATCTGATGTCTAGAAAGACTTGACTTCTGATTAAAGGCTTTACCACATTCTGTACATTTATAAGCCTTCCTTGTAGGATGAATCTGCTCATGTTGAGTAAGATGTGATTTACAATTAAAGGCTTTGCCATAATATTTACATTTATAAGGTTTCTCTCTAGTATGGATTCGCTGATGTTGAGTAAGACTTGAGCTGTGCCTAAAGGCTTTGCCACACTCTATACATTTATACTGCTACTGAATTATCTGATATTGAGTTAGGCTTCCATGCCGCTTAAAAGACTTGTCACATTCTGTGCATTTATAAGGCTTCTTTTCAGTGTGAATTTGCTGATGTTGAATAAGATGTGAGCCACAGATAAAGGCTTTGGCACATTCTCTGCATTTGTATAGAGTATCCTCAGTATGAATTCGCTGATGCATAGTGAGATATGAACACCTATTAAAGGCTTTGCCACATTCTCTACATCTGTAAGGCTTTTCTCCAGTATGAATTACCTGAGTAAGATTTGAGCAACAGGTATAGACTTTGCCACATTCCTTACATTTATAAGGTCTCTCCCCAGTATGGGTTCGTTGATGTTGAGTAAGACATGAGGGACAGATAAAGGCTTTGCCACACTCTACATTTGAAAGGCTTCCTTTCTGTATGGATTTTCCCATGGCTACTTAGATTTAATGATTTAGTGACTATTTTCCCACATGTGTTACTCTTGTAATGTTTCTCCACATTCTCAATACTCTGCTGTTGAGTAAGTTTACAAGACTGATTACAAACTTTACTATATTCACTACAATTATAAGCCTTCTTTCCAATATCCACACTTTTATACAGAGAAACATCTGCTCTTTGATAAAAGATATTCCTATATTTATTACTTCCAGAATCATTGTCTAAAAATTTATTTCCTTGGTGTTTCATGAAACTTGAGCCTTGGTCAATGTTATGTCCAGTTTCACTGAATACTTTCTCACTCCATCATGAAGACTCTTGAATTATTGGGGGTAGAGCTCTTGCTTAAAGCCTTACTCATTTTACGACACATGAAAAGTTGTCCCTCATTAACTACACTCCATTGCCCATTGGTGTTTGAATAAAGTCTCTTCCATTATTCTCAACATTGCAGATTTTGGAAAAGGGAAAAAATATCTGTTGTTTGAAGAATACTGAACCCTTGCTAAAGGATCCTTCAAGCTGATTACACTGGGAATCTTTTCCCTCATTCAAAAATTTCTGGTCTTCAGACATATTTGAATGTATGTTTAATTGAATATTGCATTTAGAGTGGTTTGAATGATTATCTGCAGTAGAGACTAGATGACTTTCCAGATTTTCCACAGTTCCTTTCAGAGAACACGTATATGTCAAAAAATGATGTGGGTCTTTACTGACAAACATACACTTCTCTGCAGATGTTAATGACTTAAATTGGTGTTTTTTCCAGTTTGATTCACAGCCTTGATTTCTCTTGGTAGTAATGTTTACATTATGAGAAACTGTTCTAGTTGGGTTATGTCCATCATAACAACCTCTCTGCCTTTCACATGCCCTTGTATGTTCCCAGTCTTTCATTAAATGTAAATTTACAAGGTGAAATATTTCATATATATTTTAGGTTTTCTATTGGGCATAAATCTTCAAAGCCTGGATTTCTTAGCATCACACACTGGGTGTCTAGAGAAGACGCAACTGAAAAGGCAAATAATAACTTATTCTACTTACTATTCTCAGTGAATATAGTTTACAATTTACATAAAACTGATACACCCTTAGCTAGATTAAGAATGAAACAGAGAAGGAAGGAGTCAAAATGGCAGAGGATTAGGAAGACATGGAATTCGTCTTTCTACACGAATGCATCAATACATCTAGAAATGGATTAAGTCTCACAGAGCTCCTACTAAACACTAGCAGAGGACCATGGACACTTAAAAGGACAAGAAAGATTCTGTTTAGCCAGGTGGGGCCAAAGACAATGAAGGAAAAGGAAGAGGAGAGGAAGTGGGATGGGACCTGCAACCCTTGGGGGAGCTCACTGGGACAGAAGGGACCTCATTCTCTTATGGGAAGAGAAGGCAGCACCAGCTAGNAAGACAATGAAGGAAAAGGAAGAGGAGAGGAAGTGGGATGGGACCTGCAACCCTTGGGGGAGCTCACTGGGACAGAAGGGACCTCATTCTCTTATGGGAAGAGAAGGCAGCACCAGCTAGAGGCAGGCAGGATGGAGTGAGGCCTCGACAGATGGTACTAACCACAGCCCTGCTCCCCAAGCCTAAGGGGGGTGTCCACCGCTGCACACAAGGGCTGGGTGCTGGAATGTGGGGTTTGGAGAGCAGATCCAGGCAGAGGACTGGGGTTGACTGTGAGGAGACATCCTGAGGGGACAGGAGGGAGGGAGGAGCTCTGCAAACGGGATGCTTGTGAAGGAAACCTGAACCACCGGAGAAGCAGAGCAGCGTTGCTGAGTGATGCCCGAAGGGAAGAACCACCATTGCAGCCCCTCTCCTCCTATGCCAGCCCCTTCTGGAGAGGCTCTAGCAAGGACTTCCACAGAGTTGGGTGATCTCACAACCCCAGCTGCTGCCTCCTCCCCTGTGACCCTCCCCACCAGGGTGGACTCCTGTGCTCCAGGGCAACCCTAGGAGCAGGTGCCTGTGGGTGGCCCACACGCACTGAGGGGGAGGAAAACACAGCTGAGCCCCAGGGTCATGCATCTAAGGAAGAAAAGTGAAATCTCACAGCTGCACAGACCACGATTTTATACCCCTACAATTGGCTTTGTCAACTCAGCACCTGCAGAAAGTCTGATAAGACAATAAGGACTCCCACAGTCCTGATAGGTGTAGCTTTAGCAGCTGTAGACTTTGTGAGCTTGTACTTGAGGGAGCTGGACCACGCCAGTCTGAGCGGCCCCCATGGCACCACAGCGGGTCCAGCTACATGAATGCAATCCTGGGCCCTGACTTCAGTGGATCTAAGCTGGTGACCTGCTGAAAACAACATCTGAGAGACACCAGGGCCATATGCCAGCATGCCAATGGTTCAGGTGGGGCCAAGGGCAGTGCCAACCAGGATCGCATGAGAGCTCACACAAGGCATGAAACGTGACGCACAGAACACTCCCCGAGGTGAACATCCCCAGAGGAGCAATCCTCAGCGGCTTCTCTCCCAGTGGGTGTGCTCCAATCCCACTGCCTTCACCACAGATTAGAATCATGGTGAAGAAACAGATCTGGGGGCTTCTACTCCACCAACCAGGGAGCAGACCCCACCCCTGACAGGGCAGTGACAGCCACAGAGCCAAGGGGAGGCTCCCCTCAGTACTCAGGGCAGGCTCGGGTCACAGTAACAGCAAGCAAAAGTCCATCAAGGGGATAAGGGTACAAGCCTCTGGACCAACTTCACCCCCCAGGGGGCAGACACCAGGAGCAAGAGGAACTATTAACACGATCCTGCAGGCTGCAGAAAGGAGACCACAAACACAGAAAATTTCACAAAATGAGATGAAGAATGAAAAAGAAATATGTTGTAGAGAAAGGGCCAAGATAAAAACCTACAAGAACAACTAAGTTAAGAATAGATAGTTAATCTAATGATTACTTTTTGCTTTAAGTAATCTTAAACTGAGATACCAAACATTTTCACAGATACTAGGTGCCTATTAATTCTTTAACCCACTTTTTCCACATGTGTTTTCACTTGAGCATATTCTTTTAGATGTTTGAATCTACAGAAAGTGAGGATGTATAGGATAAAGTCCTGGGATGCTTCATAACAAACAAGACAAACTTAATAAAAGTAGTAGTTCTTTTTTTTTTTTTTTTTGGTNGAATTTGGCAATAAGGAGTTTATGATCTGAGCCACAGTCAACTCCCAGTCTTGTTTTTGCTGACTGTATACATTTTTACAGTTACTGTATATATTTTTACATATCATTTTTAAGTTTTTAAATTTTTTTAATTTTTACTTTCTTTAATACACCTTTAATTTTCATTTTTATAACCTAATATTACCTTGAAAAAAACCACTATTTTTAAAGCATATTTCATATATATAATTTTTGTGATTAATTTTGTTTTGTATTTTTAATATTGTATTTTGGGGAGTCTAATGTCTACTGTAGATTTTTAATCTTTGCTTATTGGTATTTGTTATCAAATTTGTACCTTTAAGAATCTAATCTTCTGTACCCATTTTTACTTAGGGGTGTGATTACTGGCTTGATTACTCTCTCCCCTTTTGTCTTTTCCTTTTCTCCCCCAGGTCACCTCTATCTCCTCCCTCCCCCTTCTCTTCTCTACTTAAATCTGTGAATCTCTTGGGTGTTCTGGGCTGTGAAGAACACTTAGGGAACTGATTACTAGCTATATTTGTCTCTTCCCTTTTGACTCCCCCTCTTCTCCTCCTGGTCAGCTCTATCTTCCTCCTCTCTCTTCTCTTCTCCATGTAACTCTGANCTGGGCTGTGAAGAACACTTAGGGAACTGATTACTAGCTATATTTGTCTCTTCCCTTTTGACTCCCCCTCTTCTCCTCCTGGTCAGCTCTATCTTCCTCCTCTCTCTTCTCTTCTCCATGTAACTCTGAGAACCTCTCTGGGTGTCCCTCACTGTGGAGAATCTTTTCACCATTAACCTAGATGTTTTATCATCTGTGCTGTATGGATGGAAAGTCTTGAGGCTACTGTAAGAACAAGTCTGAAAGCCAGAGGCAGAAGGCTTAAATCCAAAACTTGAGAATACCAGAAAACTCCTGACTCCAGGGACCATTAATCAACAAGGGCTTATTCAAAAGTCTCCATACCTACACTGAAACTAAGCTCCACCCAAGAGCCAACAATTTACAGAGCAAGACATACAATGCTAATTCTCCAGCAATGCAGGAACGCAGCCCTGAGCCTTAAAATACAGGCTGCCCAAAGTCACACCAAACCCACAGAACCCCCAAACTCACTACTAGACACTTTGTTGCACTCCAGAGAGAAGAGATCCAGCTTCACCCACCAGAACACAGACACAGCTTCTCAACCAGGAAATCTTGACAAGCAACTAGTCCAACCCCACCCACAGGGAGCAACCTCCACAATAAAGAAAAACCACAAACATCTAGCCTACAGAAAGCCCACCCCAAATACATCAATCTAAACAAAATTAAAAGGCAGAGAAATATTCTGCTGGTAAAGGAACATGATAAATGCCCACCAAACCAAACAAAAGAGGAAAAAATAAGAAGTATACCTGAAAAAGAATTCAGAATAATGACGGTAAAGATGATCCAAAATCTTGAAAACGAAATGGAGTTGCAGATAAATTAACTAGAGACAAGGATTGGGAAGATGCAAGAAATGTTTAACAAGGACATGAAGAAATAAAAAAGGTCAATCAAAAATGAATTATGGAATAACTGAGATCAAAAGCACTATGGAGGGAACCAACAATAGAATAATTGTGGCAGAACATAGGATAAGCGAGGTGGAAAGTAGAATGGTAGAAATACATGAAACAAAGGGGAAAAAAAAGAATTAAAAGAAATAAGGACAACCTCAGAGACCTCTGGGACAATGTTCAATGCCCCAACATTTGAATCATAGGAGTCCTAGAAGAAGACAAAAAGAAAGGGCATGAGAAAATACTTGAGATAATAGTTGAAAACTTCCCTAAAATGGGGAAGGATATAGCCACCCAAGTCCAAGAAAACCGGACAGTCCCAAACAGGATAAACTCAAGGCAAAACACCCCAAGACACATATTAATCGAATTAATGAAGATCAAACACAGAGCAAATATTAAAAAGCAGCGAGGGAAAAGCAACAAACAACACACAAGGGGACTCCCATAAGGATAACAGCTGTTTTTTTGATAGAAACTCTTCAGGCCAGAAGGGAAAGGCAGGACCTACTTAAAATGATGAAAGAGAAAACCCACAATAAAGGGTATACTCATTCATGTATGAAGGAGAAATCAAAAGCTTTACAGACAAGCAAAAGCTGAGAGAATTCAGCACCACAAAGCCAGCTCTTCAACAAACACTAAAGAATCTTCTCTAAACAGGAAACACAGAAAAGGTGTACAAACTCAAACCCAAAACAACAAAGTAAATGGCAGTGGGAACATACTTATCAATAATTACCTTAAATGTAAATGGGTTGACTGCCCCAACCAAAAGACAAAGACTGGCTGAATGGATACAAAAACAAGACCCTTATATACGTTGTCTACAAGAGACCCACCTCAAAACAAGGGACACATAGAGACTGAAAGTGAAGGGCTAGAAAAAGGTATTTCATGCAAATGGATACCAAAAGAAAGAAGGAGTAGCAATACTCATATCAGATAAAATAGACTTTGAAATAGACCATGATAAGAGACAAAGGACACTACATATGATCAAAGGATCAATCCAAGAAGAAGATATAACAATTATAAATATATATACACCCAATATAGGAGCACTACAATATGTAAGGCAAATGCTAATGAAAGGTTGTTGTTGAATTATGACGCCAGGATTCTTGGCCTCCGGAGGAGAAGAATTCAATCCGGGGCCAGAGACGAGGCTTGATCGCTCAGAGCTTTTGTGTAATAAAGTTTTATTAAAGTATAAAGGAGATAGAAAAAGCTTCTGACATAGACATCAGAAGGGGGCAGAAAGAGTGCCCCCCTGCTAGTCTTTAGCTGGATGTTATATAGTCTGTTAACAAAAGAAAGGAATGTCTCAAAACTTAGAATGGCTCCAGGCCGCTCACCCATAGATGTATTTTGGGATAATCTTGGCTCTAAATGGTTTATCTTGGGCCTTAAAATGATTAACTTGGATCTTAAAGAAGAGCAGATCACCATGCAAATAGTTTCATTTACATAGATTAGAGGAACAATATCAAAGTATAACATACTGGTCTGTCAAGTAGGTTCTGAGCCCAAAAGGCANAAAAGAAAGGAATGTCTCAAAACTTAGAATGGCCCCAGGCCCCTCACCCATAAGATGTATTTTGGGATAATCTTGGCTCTAAATGGTTTATCTTGGGCCATAAATTGATTAACTTGGATCTTAAAGAAGGGCAGATCACCATGCAAATAGTTTCATTTACATAGATTAGAGGAACAATATCAAAGTATAACATACTGGTCTGTCAAGTAGGTTCTGAGCCCAAAAGGCAGAACCGACTTGAAGACAGAGTTTGGGGTAAATGCATAGTACATTAGCATATCTTAAGACAAGTATTTCCATAAGAAAAAGGCAATGGTTAACTTCAAGTGAAACCAGGTGTCATTATGGCAACACAGAATTTCAGGAGAACCCTCCTTTTAAATTTGCATAGAGAAGGAAAAAATATCACTAGTCTGTTTCCTCCTGCCTCTTAAGAGAGATAAAATGTCTGACACTTGCAGGCTTTTTTCTCTGTTTGGAGGCCCCTGGCCTTCCTGCCTGTTACCCTCTCATTACTTATTTTTGAGTCTTTTTATATATTTATATACATTGCACACACAAATTGAGCAGGTTTCAAACAGTATAAAAGAAACAGGAAAATTAGAAAGCAAAACAAGATATTTCAGTGGTTGCCTGGGAAAAGGATGGCGGGAAGGGATAGTTAGGGATTTGGGGATGGACATGTACACACTGCTATATTTAGAATGGGTAACCAAAACGGATCTACTTTATAGCACAGGGAACTCTGTTCAATGTTAAGTGCAGCCTGGGTGGGAGGGGATTTGGGGGGAGATTGGATACATGAGTATATGTGGCTGAGTACTTTCACTGTTTATCTGAAACTATCACAACATTGTCTGTTACTTGGCTATATCTCAATACAAAATAAAAAGTTAAAAAAATAAAAATCTCACCTAGGGAAAAAAAAAGCAAGAACATTCCAGAAACCATAAAGCCACGGGTAAGATGAGACCAGTGAAATATAAAACATACAGCCCTACACGATTGACAAGTATGTGCTCCAAGTTCTCTTCCAAACTATTGGGGGAAAAAGAAGCAAACAAACAAGAGAAGTAAACAAGATTGATAAGAGATTTATAGTGTCCATAAAGTAAAATTAATGTACTATCAACAAGGATAATAAAATTACATAAACAGGACAAAGCCAGCCAGCTAAGTTCAGTTCAGTTGCTCGGTCCTTTGCAACTGCATAGGCTACAGCACGCCAGGCTTCCCTGTCCATCACCAACTTCCAGAGCTAGCTCAAACTCATGTCCATCAGGTCAGTGATGCCACAGTCATCCTGTCCTCTGTTGTCCCCTTTTCTTCCTGCCTTTAATCTTTCCCAGTATTAGGGTCTTTTCTAATGAATCAACCCTTCTCTTCAGGTGGTGAAAGTATTGGCACTTCAGCTTCAGCATCAGTCCTTCCAATGAATATTTGGGTTTGATTTCGTTCATGATGGACTGGTTGTATCTCCTTGCAGTCCAAGGGACTTACAAGAGTCTCCTCCAACACCACAGTTCAAAAGCATCAACTCGTCAGCGCTTAGCCTTCTTTATGGTCCAACTCTCACATCCATACATGACTACTGGGAAAAAAAACCGGCCAACAAAATAATAAAAATCAATGATTCAGAAGGAACACAGTTCTTTGTGCTTGGCTAGGGATGTGGGAGGAATGAATCTGCAGAATAAATAGGCTAGTGCCATACAAATGCTTCCCTGGCAGCTCAGCGGTCAAGAATCCACCTGCAATGCAGGAGATGCAGTTTGGATCCCTGGATAGGAAAGATCCCCTGGGGAACGGCATGACAGCCTACTTCAGTATTCTTGCCTGGAGAAACACATGGACAGAGGAACCTCGTGGGCTGCAGTCCATAGGGCCACAAAGAGTCGGACATGACTGATGCAACTGAACACGCGCATGGACTATAAAAATTAACAGAAACAACTTGTAAAGAATCAAGAACAAACAATATTTATATTTGAGAGGCTTATATTTATCTTGGTGGTTGCTGAATAAGAAATTTGTATAAGGATATCAAGTATAAGCAACAAAATTTATGCAACTATGCATGTGTGTCAGTTACTTCTGTCTTTGTGAACCTATGAACTGCAGCCCGCCAGGCTTCTCTGTTCATGGGATTCTCCAGACAAGAATACTGCAGTGGGCTGCCATGCCCTCCTCCAGGAAATCTTCCTGACCAGGAATCTAACTCCTGCATTGCAGGCAGATTCTTTACCCCTGAACAGCCAGGGAAGCCTATATGCAACTATAGCAGAAACCAAAGCAATTGGGAGAATCTGATTAGCTGCAGCAAACACTCATGGTTCACTCATTTTATTTTGGTTCATTCCCATGACTGTAGAGAAAAGACAAAGATTTTATTTTCTAGAGAAGTTTTAGATTCACAGTAAAATTGACTGGAAGGTACAGAGATTTCCCATATACCCCCTGCCCTTCATGTGCACAACCTCCCCCATTATCAACATTCCCCACTGGAGTTGTACATTTGTCAGAGTAGATGAAACTACATTGACATATCATTACAATTCAAAATCCTTAATTTACATTCAGTTCAGTTCAGTTCAGTTGCCCAGTCATGTTCAACTCTTTTTGACCCTATGAATCGCAGCATGCCAGGCCTCCCTGTCCATCACCAACTCCTGGAGTTCACTCAAACTCACGTCCATCGAGTCGGTAATGCCTTCCAGCCATCTCATCCTTTATCATCCCCTTCTTCTCCTGCCCCCAATCCCTCCCAGCATCAGAGCCTTTTCCAGTGAGTCAACTCTTCACATGAGGTGGCCAAAGGACTGGAGTTTCAGCTTTAGCATCATTCCTTCCAAAGAACACCCAGGACTGATCTCCTTTATAATGGACTGGTTGGATCTCCTTGCAGTCCAAGGGACTCTCAAGAGTCTTCTCCAACACCACAGTTCAAACACATCAATTCTTCAGCACTCAGCTTTCTTTATAGTCCAACTCTCACATCCATACATGACTACTGGAAAAACCATAGCCTTGACTAGATGGACCTTTGTTGGCAAAGTAATGTCTCTGCTTTTGAATATGCCATCTAGGTTGGTCATAACTTTTCTTCCCAGGAGCAAGCGTCTTTTAATTTCATGGCTGCAATAATCATCTGCAGTGATTTTGGAGCCCCCCAAAATAAAGTCTGACACTGTTTCCCCATCTATTTCCCACAAAGTGATGGGACCAGATGCCATGATCTTCGTTTTCTGAATGTTGAGCTCTAAGCCAACTTTTTCACTCTCTACTTTCACTTTCATCAAGAGGCTTTTTAGTTCCTCTTCACTTTCTGCAATAAGAGTGCTATCATCTGCATATCTGAGGTTATTGATATTTCTCCCAGCAATATTGATTCCAGCTTGTGCCTCTTCCAGTCCAGTGTTTCTCATGATGGACACTGCATATAAGTTAAATAAGCAGGGTGATAATATACAGGCTTGACGTAGGGTCCATCTATAGTGTTATGTGTTTTAGGGATTGGAGCACACAACGATGCCGTATATCCACCATTAGAGTACTAGACAAAGCTATTGTATGGTTGTTATTGCTTAGTCTCTAAGTCATGTCTGACGGTTTTGGAACCCCATGGACTGTAGCCCCCCAGGCTCCTCTTTCCATGGGATTTTCTAGGTAAGAATACTGGAGTGGGTTGCTGGGTTGTCATTTCCTTCTTCAGGGAATCTTCCTGATCCAGGGATCAAACTGACCCAGGGATCAAACCTGCGTCAAATCTGCATTGGCAGGCAGATTCTTGACCACTGAGCCACCTGGGAAGCATTTGTAAGGTACTTGCCTCTTCTTTCTGCAGATTCTTTCCTCCCACACCCCTAGCCCCTGGAAACCATTGTCATACAGTTGAAATCAAAAGGTATGTAACTTTCCTCATATTGGCTTCTGTCACGTGGTCATATGCATTTGCTTCTTCCATGTCTTTTCATTCTCGGTAGATCATTTATTTTTCCTGCTGAATAAAATTCCATTTCTAGATATATTGCTATTTATTTATCCATTCAACTACTGAGGGATATCTTAGTTAATTCCAATATATGGCAGTTATGAGAAATCTGCTGTAATTGTCCATATTCAGGTATTTGCACAAACTTAAGTTTTCATTCATTTGGCTAAATACCACGGAGTGAGATTGCTGGACTGTATAGTTATGCTAAACTGTCTTCCAAAGTGGCTGAAACATTTTGCTTTTCCACTAGCATATAATGAGAGCTCCTGTTGCTTTACATGCTCCCCAGCATTTGATGCCATCAGTGCTCTGGATTTTGGCCATTCTCATAGGTGTGCAGTGATATCTTCAGTTCATTTCAGTCACTCAGTCGTGTCTGAATTGTTGCGACCCCATGTAATGCAGCACACCAGGCTTCCCTGTCTGTCACCAACACCCAGAGCTTGCTAAAACTCATGTCCATCAAGTTGGTGATGCCATCTAATCATCTCATCCTCTGTCATCCCCTTCTCCTTCTGCCTTCGATCTTTCCCAGCATCGGGGTCTTTTCCAGTGATCATGTATGGATGTGTGAGTTGGACCATAAAGAAAGCTGAGTGCTGAAGAATTGATGCTTTTGAACTGTGGTGTTGAAGACTCTTGAGAGTCCCTTGGACTGCAAGGAGATCCAACCAGTCAATCCTAAAGCAAATCAGTCCTGACTATTCATTGGAAGGACTGATGCTGAAGATGAAGCTCCAATATTTTGGTCACCTGATGCAAAGAACTGACTCATAGGCACCTTTTATTTTGTTGTAACTGAAGATAATGCCATAGTCAAACTTACATTTGAGTCTTCTAATTTCTCTTGAGATGATAAATCTTCCACATGCAATGGCTCAAGTGACCTCAAATAATACCTCTATTAGCAATGTGTGGGTCTCACAACTAAAGATACAAGAGCTGTTTCATTTAGGCTTCTGCTTTTTTCTTGAAACACTAAATAGAGAAGCAAATAGGAAAAAAGAAGTGACATTGATACGAACCGGTTTTATAATTAGAAAGGGGTTTTGAGGCACTCATTCAACAGAATGATCTAATTCTAAGCAAATTTAGTGAGGAAAGAAAACATGTGTATCTTGCTTATATTTAAAAATCATCCAGGGATTTGGAGCAAAGAGCTGATGTGGCCCAGCTGACTATTTCTTTGGTCCAAGAAGAACTTAAGACAACTGGAAGACTTCCCTGGATAATGTGGGAGTGACTGTGGGCTTGTTTTTAGATTTCTGTGTGTGGTTTTGGCTTGGATCAGGAGGCAGCTTGGGCAAGCCTGTGAGAGGGTAAATAAGAGAGGAACAGGATGCATTGTGCTCCTCTGGCTGTTTGTCAGCTTTGCTTTGACTACGCAGTGTTGTCTAGTATACCTACCACAACTGGGATAAGTCCTGGCCGACTCAGGGATAAAATCAGAGCAAAAGAGAAACCCTGAGCAGTAAGAATTCAGAGGAAATGAGACTAATCCCCGAAAGTTGCTTTCTCACCCCACCAGCTGTAACTGACAGAGGAAGTTAACAACTAAGGACTTTTTCTTACTAATGCTATTTCTCTAGGTGCAAAAGGTGAAGATCTGAGAACTGTCTGTGAGTGTTGAGTAACTGACTTTTTTTTCTGGTCTTTGAGGTTTTTCAGCCTGTGGGAGACTCATCAACTTCCCACTTTCTAGCTTTTCTAGCTGACCATATCTGAGGCTGTCCATCTCTACATGTATTGCTTAATGGAATAAATAACAGTGTCATGTAAAAATGAGGTAGCTGACCCCAAAATAACACATTAAGGAAGCAAACATTTCCAAAGATAAATGATAGTAAAAATGTTAAAATCCAAATAACAAAAAGGCCCCAAAGACAGAAAATTCAAAAAAGTAGAGATAAGGAAATAACTTGAATAATGGAAATGAATTTTCCAGACTTAAGAAAGAGAAAAGAGCATGGTGTGAGAAAAACTATGGAGAGTCAAAAGGAGAGGAGGAGCAAAACATTTTTACAAAATTGTGCCCCTAGCTAGTTATAGAAAATTTAGGAACATTGAAACAGGAAAACAATCTGATGATTCCAAGAGAAATAGCATATCACATAGAAAACAACCAAGATTATATTGATACCACATTTTCCAACAGCTGTAATAGATGCAAGAAGAAAATACAATAGTAATTTTAAAATATTGAAGGAAAAGAACTTAGAACTATGATTTTATGCCCAACCAAACTCTTTATTCAATTATCAGAGTTTGATTCAAAAATATTCTCAAGCATTAGGGGCTACAAAAATTAATGACATAAAGACCCACTTGAAAGCCTTTTATATAAATTAACAAATAAGAAGAAAGAAAATCCAGAGTATACCACAAGAGATATATGAAACAGAGATTATCAAATACTTTGATAAAATGTATGTATCCTAAAACAAAATCATTATAGCCCCCCAGGAGTGTATTCGTAATATCCCTGACTTGAAAATCTAGGTAATTCTATCCAAGAAAACTTTTGGTTTTGATGGATGCCTTTTATATCATCACCCTGCAACATGGGAGTCACCAGCAACATAGTTATTGAGTACTTGAGATATGACTTCTGTGGCAGTGGAACTGAATGTTTCAATTATATTTAAATTAATGTTAACCTTAATAACCACATGTGGCTAGTGACTATTTTTTAGATAGTGTAAGTCTAGGTAGTACTTTCACAGCATCATCTTTTACGACTTAAAATATCTCAACTGGAATTTCATCACCTCCACTATCTTTGTTCGTAGTGATGCTTCCTAAGGCCCACTTGACTTTGCACACATTCCACAATGTCTAGCTCTAGGTTGGTGATCACACCATCGTGATAATCTGGGTTATGAAGATCTTTTTTGTACGGTTCTTCTGTGTATTCTTGCCACTTCTTCTTAATACCTTCTGCTTTTATTAGGTCCCTACCATTTCCGTCATTTATTGTACCCATCTTTGCATGAAATGTTCCGTTGGTATCTCTAATTTTCTTGAAGAGATGTCTAGACTTCTCATTCTGTTGTTTTCTTCTATTTCTTTGCATTGATTGTTGAGGAAAGCTTTCCTATCTCACCTTGCTATTCTTTGGAACTCTGCATTCAAATGGGTATATCTTTCCTTTTCTCCTTTACCTTTCACTTC
>SJYV01012107.1:0-13223 GCA_006410875.1 Neotragus pygmaeus | reverse complement strand
GACTCATTTGAAAAGACCCTGATGCTGGGAAAGATTGGCGGCAGGAGGAGAAGGGGACGACAGAAGATGAGATGGTTGGATGGCATCACCGACTCAATGGACATGAGGTTGGGTAAACTTTGTGAGTTGGTGATGGACAGGGAGGCCTGACCTGCTGCGGTTCATGGGGTTGCAAACAGTCGGACACAACTGAGCAACTGAATTGAACTGATTAGCCATGTCAGCTAGGCTTTAAGTTTTTATTTTAAAGTGCTTTTGAACAGATGCAAATATTTTAATAAAAAACTTATAACTTCAGTAAAGAAATGCTGGTTTATAAGGAATGAGGAAATTTTTTCACTTTGCTCCTGACCTTTAGATGAGTAGTGGTTGAATTACAGGAGGTTGAAGGGCATAAGAAGGTAGACTTTTAAGAACTCTTCTTGAGCATTTTGTCCTTCATAAGGGAAATATGTATTTTTTTTAATTTTAATTTTTACTTTATTTTGCTTTACAATACTGTATTGGTTTTGCCATACATTTACATGAATCAGCCACAGGTGTACATGAGTTCCCAATCCTGAACCCCCCTCCCACCTATACATTCATTTATCTATCATTTATGAAAATGTTGCTAATTCAGATTGTAATTTAAAGTTTTTTCTCGAGATAATTGTACAGTACATTCACATGGAGGTAGAAGAAATAATATGTTGATAGATGCTATGTATCCTTTAAATAGTTAACCCGATGGTAACATTTTACACACTTATAGTACCATATCACATGTGGAATATTGCATGTTGCCATAGAGGGTCCACTGAACTCTGATTTCCTCTGCTTTATTTATACTCATTTCTAAATGTAGTTCAAAGAAATTTTATCACATGCACAGATTGAGTATTCACCAACACAGTTCATATAAAAACACTAGAGTCACCTTCATTCCCATTTTCAAAATAATAACTTGGTGTCTTACACTCTAAAGATGATGAGTTATTTTTCTTTAGTATCTCTCTAGTCTCATTAATTTAATCATACTTTATGTATTTCAGTCCATTGCATTTATTCTCATTTTATTGCTCAAAATTTTCTCTCTTTGATCTGAGGAATTCTCTTCAGTTTGCTTCTTGAGTCTTTTGGACACAGTATTATTAGTCTCTAATATTAACTCTTTTTTAAATGGTTTTTTTTAAAAAATTTAAATTTATTTATTTATTTTTATTAATTTTATTTTATTTTTTTACTTTATTCTACTTTACAATACTGTATTGGGCCAAAGACCTTAATAGGCAATTCTCCCAAGAAGACATACGGATATCTAACAAACATATGAAAAGATGCTCAACATCACTCATTATCAGAGAAATGCAAATCAAGACCACAATGAGGTACCATTTCATACCAGTCAGAATGGCTGTGATCCAAAAGTCTGCAAGCAATAAATTCTGGAGAGGATGTGGAGAAAAGGGAACCCTCTTACACTGTTGGTGGGAATTTATTTATTTTAACTGGAGGCTAATTACCTTACAATATTGCATTGGTTTTGCCATACATCAACATGAATCCACCACGGGTGTAGATGTGTTTCCCATCCTGAATACCCCTCCTTCCTCCCTCCCCATACCATCCCTCTGGGTCATCCCAGTGCACCAGCCCCAAGCATCCTGTATCCTGGATTGAACCTGGACTGGCAATTCGTTTCTTGTATGATATACATGTTTCAATGCCTTCACTCTGTATAATCGGCTCCAGTTTCATCCACTTCATTAGAACTGATTCAAATTCAAATGTATTATTTGTAATGGCTGAGTAATACTCCATTGTGTATAGGTACCACAGCTTTCTTATCCATTCATCTGCTGATGGGCATCTAGGTTGCTTCCATGTCCTGGCTATTATAAACAGTGCTGCGATGAACATTGGGGTACATGTGTCTCTTTCTCTTATCAGATATGACAAGGTGTTCTGAGCTCCTCAATCAGTTCAATTCTTCAGACTAGAAATCAACCATGTCTTTAAGAGAGTCGTTATCTTTTAGTGGTGAAATGGTGTCTCTAGGTCAAAAGTGGATTCCTATAGGGGCTCGTTGCTTCTGGGTTAGTCACTGTTTCTAGTTCTTTAAGAAAGAACTAAAAAAATCTATACTCCATGGCTCTTAATTTAAGAAGATATGTTTTGACATTCATTCATTTTTTTAGGTATGATTTTTTTCAATATGTCATTTCAAATATCTAATTCACAGTAAGCAAATTTCCTTGCATTATTGTTTTCATTGTTTTCTCCTGTGCTTTGGTTTTCTCCTTTGTGGCTCCTACTCACAATAGATCAGATGTTCACTGCTGTTGGAAAATTACTAAACCATCTCTTAGTAAAATCTTTTGGCAGTTTCTTATGAACTTGTGTATGGTCAAACAATTCCACTGCTAGTTATGCATTCAAGCTAAATGAAAAAATATGATCATAAAGAGTTTTTTACATGAATGCTTGTCTCTTCTTTATTCACCATAGCCCAAACTGGAAATAACCAACTTACCAGCAAGAGGTGAGGAAACAAATTTGTGGATATATTCAGGCATTGGATGACTAGTAACCAACAAAAAGTGTAGTTTTGACACACACAAAACTGTGGATATAAAAAACAGCTCTTCTCCAGAGATCCTGTGCACTAAACACTCACCAGCCCAGGTCAGGTGTATCTGCCTGTCCCAGGGGCACAGGACAGGGAAGGTCAGGACACAGGGGAGCTCGGGTTAATATTGGCAGGAACATGTCTCTCTGCTCCTCTCCCCCACAAAGAGTGGGGTAGAGCAACGAGTCTCATCCTTGCTCTGAACTTCAGGATCTCATAGAAGTAGGACATGCTGGGGGACACTTCCAGGGCACGTCCACTCTTTGTCTTCTAGAAGGTACTCAGCCTGTGGGAGAGCAGGCTCTCCAAAGAGCTCCCAAACTGGGTTGGGAGATCTCTGGGTTGCTCTTGACTTGAGACATGCTTTGTAATTGTGTCTGTTTCCTTGTGACCCATGGACTGTTGTCCGCCAGGCTCCCCTGTCCCTGGGATTCTTCAGACAAGAATACTGGAGTCAGTAGCCATTTCCTCATCCAGGGGATCTTTCCAACCCAGGGATCAAACCCAGGTCTCCTGTACTGGCAGGTGGATTCTTTACCACTGAGCTGTCTGGGAAGCTCTTCCCCCTTAATATACCAATCAAAAGAAACTGGAAAGGGGAAAAAAAACCCAAGTTTAAGTACATGAGTATTTTGTAGAGGAAAAGGAAAGGCCATTTCTACTTCACTAGTAAGATGATACAGGGGTCTGTGACTCCTCACAGGGAGTGAGAACAGCGCTTCCCAGTGTGGAATGCCCTCGTCCCAAGGAAAAGTTGTTACAGTACATAGTTGGGAATGGCTCTTTCCATATGCATTCTACCCTCATTCTACTCAGGGAGAAAGCTGAAAATTACATAACATAGTGTCCCCTATCGGAGAAGGCGATGGCACCCCACTCCAGAACTCTTGCCTGGAAAATCCCATGGACAGGGGAGCCTGGTAGGCTGCGGTCCATGGGGTCACGAAGAGTCGGACACGATTGAGTGACTTCCCTTTCACTTTTCACTTTCTTGCATTGGAGAAGGAAATGGCAACCCACTCCAGTGTTCTTGCCTGGAGAATCCCAGGGACGGGGGAGCCTGGTGGGCTGCTGTCTATGGGGTCACACTGAGTCGGACACAACTGAAGTGACTTAGCAGCAGCAGTGTCCCCTATAGCTAAAGCCATGGATATGAATTAGTTCCCACTAATTTTTAAATGCATTTTTGGTGAGATTTGAAAGGTGGGAGTGAGGTGGTTCTCATTCTTTAGTGTATATTGGAATCATCAGGATATCTATTACAACACAGATTACTGAACCCCACCCGGTAACTTTGTAGGTGTGGAGCAGGGATCCCAAATTTGCCTCTCTAACAGGCTCCCAGGTGATGTTTGGACCCAGGGTTCAGCTGTTCACTGATTTTTGAGTGGCTTTTATGAGAGGCTTTATTTGTGGTGGCAGTGGTCACAGTAGCAGCTGGGAGTCACATCAATTTTGAAGTCATTTTCCTGGCATCCTCAACTTTTCTTCAGTCTAAATCAACTCTAACAAAATCATTCATTGTATTTATTGCCCTTTGTTGCAGAAAAGTAGAGGTATATGTGTTTCTCATTATAAATCACTGATGGATAAAACAGAATACCAAAAAATAGCTATACATGAGATAATGTTATATATCCATTGTGCTGTGTCAGGCTGCTGAGTCTGAAACACCTATCCTTGATATTGTTAAAAAGAAAGGTGCTAAGGGAAATTTTGTCCTATTGCCACTGGATTTACTGAGCAACGTTGGCAGTAGGTCTCTGTGTTAATTACGCAGAAAGTGATTTGGCAACAATTTGTAATCTGGATGAGCAATCATCCTGGTTTGTCTAGGTGTTAGTGGTTTCCCCAGGTGGGGCTTCCAATGGGAAACATGGTGAAGTACCAGGAAACCTGGTGAGCTGGTCACTCTGTTTCCTTATTTGTTCTGAAGAAGTTGCCTATAAACATGGGGAGACTAGGGCAGATGATAAAAGGTGGGGTTCTGAGGAACTGATTTTTAGGAGGCATTTGAATTTGGAAGAGCACAATTCAGGCAGATGTGATTGACTGTTCAAAGGAGGTGCCAGGTTAAACAAAGGGGACATTTGAGAGCCGAGAGTGTGGGCTCCAAAGTCGCTTAGACGTGGGCTTGATTCCCAGTGTCTTTGTTCACCAGATGTGTGACCTTCAGCAAGTTCCTAAACTGCATTTCCATAGTGAAATGGGGAAAACAGTAGTACCTAACTGTTGTGAGGTGTAACTGAAATAATGCATATAAAGTGTTAGAAGAGTTTCAGGGCTCAGGTAAAGGTTGAAAAACATGTTAGTGGCTGACTTCATTATTATTGTTACTCAGTTACATGAAGGGATCAAGTAGGAGTCCTTATATAGAGATTAGAGAAGAGTGAAGGAAAGGAGATGAAGAGGTTTAGATGAGGAAGGCTCTGGACATCACTTCCTGGAGACTTTCATTCCTCATACCTACTTTCATACCTCTCTCTGCCTTGTGTACCCCAAGTAGATTATAAACTAAGTAATATTTTCTACATAGAAATTAATAAAAAGGTGAATTTCAAACTCACTGTTAAAGTTTAATGTTTTATTGAAGTGTAATTGATATACAATATTATACCAGTTTTAGATATAGAACATACTTACTCAATATTATTTATAGCATACTCCATTTACATTTAGAGAACTGTAGCTTCACTCACAGTAAAAGAAGGGTCTCATTGGAAAAGACTCTGATGCTGGGAAAGATTGAAGACAGGAGGAGAAGGGGATGACAGAGGATAACATGGTTGGATATAATCACAGACACAATGGACATGAGTTTGAGCAAGCTCCAGGAGTTGGTGATGGACAAGGAAGTCTGGCAGGCTGCAGTACATGGGGTCACAAAAACTCAGATACAGTTGAGTGACTGAACTGAACTTACAGTTAAGGAGACATAAGAGATGTGTGTATGATGTCTGCCTCAGNAGTCTCCAAGGTCTCTCTCTGCATCTGCTCCTCACCAGGCCTTGCTAAGAACCCTGCTCGCCCTGGCAGCCTTCTCCACGGCCACTGCCGCCATCATAATCGGGGCTGGAAGATTCTTTGAGTACCACTTTATTTTCTATAAGGGCATCTGTAATGTCTCCCCTTCCTGGAGGCCCACCGGGGCCCCCAGCCCCCTGAGTCCGGACCTCGGGAGGCTACAACAGTGCACCGCCTACGTGAACATGCTGAAGGTACCCAGGCGGGGACACACAGCAGCAGGAGGGGGACAAGGTGGGGGAAGTCCGACCCCGGATGGGAGGGAGGCCATACATCAAAGAGGGTGTGACCTGTTCTGCCCCGACAGACAGAAGTGGCGGTGAACAAAACACAAGCAGTCCCTGAGGTTTGTGGGCAGTTACAGATCCGTGGGAAATACAAACATCGAACTCAGAATAAATGAGCCAATAGAGCTAATATTGCACATATTGGATGGGTTATGAAGGGATTCAATGCCTGTTCAGGTCTCGGGGTTGTCAGGGAAAACAGATCACTGCCCAAGCCTGTCCCTTTCTGATGAGGACACCGATGGGGCTTCTGGCTGCTCTCTCCACACTACATCCACGGACCCCCCAACACAGGGCTCCTTCTTCATCCGACCCTCTCCAACCCTGGAAGCTATAGACATGGGGAATGGGATGAATTGGGTGGAGAGTGACCCTGTGCCATGTGGAAGGGGGACACAGACTCCACATGGCAACAGTCACTCTGAGGGCTCACGGCTTTGGTCCTCGGTCCCCAGGCCCTGTTCATAAGCATCAATGCCATGCTGTTAGGGGTCTGGGTTCTACTGCTTCTGGCATCTCTGTTGCCCGTGTGTCTGTGCTGCTGGAGAAGATACAGATGTAAGGAGGTGAGTCCCTAAAGCTTGCGTGGTGGGGGCAGCAAGGGAACAGGAATGGAGAGAGTGGGTGGTTTGGGGAGGAGAAAATGGTCCTTATAGAGAGTCTCAATGGGCGTGATTCCTGTCTTTCTACCCCCATGGTGGCCCAGCCCAGAGAACTCCTATCCCTGACTAAGTGGTACCCAGTCCAAAGACCCTATGGAGCCAGGGATGTGCAGGTCCATGGTGGGACCTGGGGCTCTTTGCATGAGGCTGATGTCAGGTCCAATTGACTCCAGAACTGAGCTCCCGTGGAGGAGAGCATTTACACTCTCTCTCCCCATGGGCTGCTTCACCCTCTCCTTTTCCCTTAGAAAAGAGACCTTCCCTTGGAAAAAACTGCCGGGAGTGAGTGAGATCCAACCCTGCCTCTCCGGAGGACTCGTGCCCGGAGCTTCTGCCTGGACTGGGTGTCCGAGCATCTGCCTCGTGGGAGAAGAGCCAGGCCAAGAAGAAAGGCTCTGTCTGCCCCAGCGATCCTCCCGCATGGCCATAGCCGCCGCCTGCTCCACCGTCTCAGCTGTTCTTGCCTATTTCCGGCTCGCCTTCACCACCTGCCTGTCTCACGCCCCTCTTGAGTACTGATGATAATAAACTCCTGTATTGTTGCTCCCAGCTTCTTGCCTGTGGTATTTCTCTTGGTTGGAGGAAGACAGAGGAGAATGAGCCAACAGTAAAGCTAGGAAGATCCTCTCACTCTGGGGCTAGAGTAGCCATCCCTGAAAACAGAGTCTCTTTAAGGCTGGTACTGGGAACTCTAGGTTCAAATACCCAGGGATGGATGAAGGGAATGGAGACTCTGAGCCTGGCTACTCACAATTCAGAATTAAGAGGGTAAATCCTTGACCATTTGAGAGTTGGACTTTTTAAAATTTTGACTGTTTGGAAATATTAAGAATTAGATAAGATAACACTGAGATGCAATCATTTCAGAAATCTTTTTTTTATAAAGCTAGAACATCTAACAGTGTGATGAAATACAAACCTTGGATACTTGTCCCACGAAAAAAAAAGTGGAGGGGGGTGGAGGGGGGAGACTTCCCTCACAGCTCAGTCGGTAAAGAATCTGCCTGCAATGCAGGAGACCAGGGTTCTATTCCTGGGTCAGGGAGATCCCCTGGAGAAGGAAATGGCAATCCACTCTAGTATTCTTGCCTGGAGAATTCCATGGACAGAGAAGCCNCTTCCCTCACAGCTCAGTCGGTAAAGAATCTGCCTGCAATGCAGGAGACCAGGGTTCTATTCCTGGGTCAGGGAGATCCCCTGGAGAAGGAAATGGCAATCCACTCTAGTATTCTTGCCTGGAGAATTCCATGGACAGAGAAGCCTAGTGGGCTACAGTCCATGGAGTCACAAAGAGTTGGACATGGCTGAGCAACTAACACACAATTATATTTAACATATGAACAATGTCATGCATCAACATTTCAGTGTGAGTAAAAAAAGAAGCCAGCACACAGGAGTTTGGCAGGGGGTGAGGGGGTGGTGATGATGGTCTGGTCTTTGTCCTGATCATGGTACTGGTTACATGAATGTATTAAAATACAAAGACCCGCACACAGAAAAACAAAGATCAGTTTTATTCTCATGATAATTCATAATGATAAGGAGACAAATTTGTGGTTATTTGTCCATCCCTATCTCAGCATCTCCAACTCATTTCCAGATGTGTATACATTCACTCACCAAAAGCCAGACATCCTCAAGTGTAAAGTCAGGTGGGACATAGGAAGCATCACTTCGAACATATCTAGTGGAGGTGATGAAATTCCAGCTGAGCTATTTCAAATCCTAAAAGATGATGATGCACTCATATGACAGCAAATATGGAAAACTCAACAGTGGCCACAGGACTGGAAAAGGTCAGTTTTCATTCCAATCCCAAAGANAGACTGGTGATTCGTTTCTTACATAACAGTATATATGCTTCAGTGCCATTCTCCCAGATCATCCCGCCCTCTCCTACTCCCTCTGAGGCCAAAAGTCCATTGTCTATGTCTGTGTCCTTTTGTTGTCACACATACAGGGTCGTCCTTACTATCATTCTAAATTCCGTATATATGTGTCAGTATGCTGTATTGGTGTTTTTCTTTCTGGCTTACTTCACTCTGTATAATAGGCTCCAGTTTCATCCATCTCATTAGAACTGATTCAAATTTATTCTTTTTAATGGCAGAGTAGTACTCCATTGTGTATATATGCCACAGCTTGCTTATCCATTCATCTGTTGATGGACATCTAGGTTGTAAATGCATTTTTGGTGAGATTTGAAAGGTGGGAGTGAGGTGGTTCTCATTCTTTAGTGTATATTGGAATCATCAGGATATCTATTACAACACAGATTACTGAACCCCACCCGGTAACTTTGTAGGTGTGGAGCAGGGATCCCAAATTTGCCTCTCTAACAGGCTCCCAGGTGATGTTCGGACCCAGGGTTCAGCTGTTCACTGATTTTTGAGTGGCTTTTATGAGAGGCTTTATTTGTAGTGGCAGTGGTCACAGTAGCAGCTGGGAGTCACATCAATTTTGAAGTCATTTTCCTGGCATCCTCAACTTTTCTTCAGTCTAAATCAACTCTAACAAAATCATTCATTGTATTTATTGCCTTTTGTTGCAGAAAAGTAGAGGTATATGTGTTTCTCATTATAAATCACTGATGGATAAAACAGAATACCAAAAAATAGCTATACATGAGATAATGTTATATATCCATTGTGCTGTGTCAGGCTGCTGAGTCTGAAACACCTATCCTTGATATTGTTAAAAAGAAAGGTGCTAAGGGAAATTTTGTCCTATTGCCACTGGATTTACTGAGCAACGTTGGCAGTAGGTCTCTGTGTTAATTACGCAGAAAGTGATTTGGCAACAATTTGTAATCTGGATGAGCAATCATCCTGGTTTGTCTAGGTGTTAGTGGTTTCCCCAGGTGGGGCTTCCAATGGGAAACATGGTGAAGTACCAGGAAACCTGGTGAGCTGGTCACTCTGTTTCCTTATTTGTTCTGAAGAAGTTGCCTATAAACGTGGGGAGACTAGGGCAGATGATAAAAGGTGGGGATCTGAGGAACTGATTTTAGGAGGCATTTGAATTTGGAAGAGCACAATTCAGGCAGATGTGATTGACTGTTCAAAGGAGGTGCCAGGTTAAACAAAGGGGACATTTGAGAGCCGAGAGTGTGGGCTCCAAAGTCGCTTAGACGTGGGCTTGATTTCCAGTGTCTTTGTTCACCAGATGTGTGACCTTCAGCAAGTTCCTAAACTGCATTTCCATAGTGAAATGGGGAAAACAGTAGTACCTAACTGTTGTGAGGTGTAACTGAAATAATGCATATAAAGTGTTAGAAGAGTTTCAGGGCTCAGGTAAAGGTTGAAAAACATGTTAGTGGCTGACTTCATTATTATTGTTACTCAGTTACATGAAGGGATCAAGTAGGAGTCCTTATATAGAGATTAGAGAAGAGTGAAGGAAAGGAGATGAAGAGGTTTAGATGAGGAAGGCTCTGGACATCACTTCCTGGAGACTTTCATTCCTCATACCTACTTTCATACCTCTCTCTGCCTTGTGTACCCCAAGTAGATTATAAACTAAGTAATATTTTCTACATAGAAATTAATAAAAAGGTGAATTTCAAACTCACTGTTAAAGTTTAATGTTTTATTGAAGTGTAATTGATATACAATATTATACCAGTTTTAGATATAGAACATACTTACTCAATATTATTTATAGCATACTCCATTTACATTTAGAGAACTGTAGCTTCACTCACAGTAAAAGAAGGGTCTCATTGGAAAAGACTCTGATGCTGGGAAAGATTGAAGACAGGAGGAGAAGGGGATGACAGAGGATAACATGGTTGGATATAATCACAGACACAATGGACATGAGTTTGAGCAAGCTCCAGGAGTTGGTGATGGACAAGGAAGTCTGGCAGGCTGCAGTACATGGGGTCACAAAAACTCAGATACAGTTGAGTGACTGAACTGAACTTACAGTTAAGGAGACATAAGAGATGTGTGTATGATGTCTGCCTCAGAAAGATCATCTACGGGAGGAAATGGCAACCCACTCTTAATATTCTTGCCTGGCAAACCCCATAGAGAGAGGAACCTGGAGGGCTACAGTCCATATGGTTACAAGGAGTTGGTCATGACTGAAGCGACTTAGCATGCAGAGTTACTAAGAAATAATGGCTACATTTCCCTGTGTTGTACATTACATCCTTGTTGCCTATTCATTTTATATAGAGTGGTCTGTGTCTCTCAATCCCGTACTCTTACTTTGCTCATCCCTGCTTTCCTCTATTCAATGGTAAACCCTACTTTCTCTATGTGTGAGTCTGTGAATGTTTAAAACTTTGTTAAAAGCCAATCAAGGTAGTGGGATTTATTAGGGAAATCAGGGTATAGAATATGCTTCCCAAATGAGGGAAAAGATGAAGAAATCAGAGGAGAGCATGGATGGGAAGGAAGAGGGAAGGAGGCAGGTGCAGTCTCCCAGCCATCCAGAGAAGGGACTGCTTCCCATCACGGGTGTGCAAGCTTTCTTAGGGCTTCCATCTGGGATTCATAACAACTTTTAAAACTAAGAAAGAGTAATAACATTTGCCTTAAAACACTTTCCTCTCAGGGTTTTCTGCATGGCAGCCTTTACGTCCTTATTCCTCAAGCTGTAGATCAGGGGGTTCAGCATGGGGATCACTGTGGTGTAGAACACGGAGGCCACATTCTCCTGGGCCAGGGAACTGGCTGTGGAGGGTTTCAAGTATATGAAGGCGGTCGTTCCATAGAACATCCCCATGGCTGCAAAGTGGGAGCCGCAGGTGCTGAAAGCTTTGGACCTTCCTTCTGTGGTTCTGATGTGGAAGATACTGGACAGGATGAAGGCATACGAAACAAAGATTGTTAAGCTGGTGACTATGATGTCAAATCCAGCCAAAGAGAATACTATCATGTCAATATGATAGGTGCTAAAGCAGGAGAGCTTCATAAGGGCAAGTATGTCACAATAATAATGATTTATGAGTGTCTCACAATAGGACAGTTTCAACAAGGTGATAGTCTCTATGGTTGAGCCAATGAGTGACATGACATAGACCCCAGCCAATAGCAGGAAGCAGGCTTGCTGAGACATGATGATGTTGTAAAACAGAGGTCTGCAGATGGCAACATAGCGGTCATAGGCCATCACTGTCAGTGTGTAACTCTCAGTAACGACAAATAGAAGGAAGAAGTAGAGCTGGGCCATGCACCCTGCATAAGAGATGATGTTCTTCTCTGACACAAAGTTCACCAGCATCTTAGGAGTAGTGACAGAGGAGTAGCAGAGATCCACAAAGGACAGGTTGCTGAGGAAATAGTACATGGGAGTGTGAAGCTGAGCGTTCAAACAAATCAGGGTTATCATGCCCAGGTTCCCTATCATGGTGACTGAGTAGATCCCAAGGAAGAGGAAGAAGAGGGGGAGCTGAAGCTCTGGTTGACTTGTTAAACCTCCAAGAATGAACTCTGTCACTGTGGAGTGATTTTCTGCAACCATTCTCCTCGTGGGACCTGTGTGATGTGAGAGAAGAATTGCATGAATGGCTGCTTCTTGCACTGCTTGGTGAAGCTAGTTTTGAGAATCTGGGCCAGCTGAGTGATCCTGATGTCTTTCCTAATGAATATTCCCTCATTCTGATGGTTGTTTTGGGAGGAAGGCAAAACCCTGAGTATTTCAAAGATGAGACAAAAAGGGGGCTAGATCTGGAGTTGTTGTCACTTTCATGGTCTGAAATAGCCTAGCACAGTGGATCTTAAAGTACAGTTCCTGGACCAGCATCATTGGCATTACATGAAGACATTAGAGATGCAGATTCTCAGGCCTCATCCCAGACCTACCAAGTCAGGAACTCTGGGATGGAGCCCAGTGATCTGCATATCACACTGTCTCCAGATGAGGCTGAAGAAAGTTTCAGGTTTGAGAATCTCAATCCTGTAGATAATAAGCTGTAGAGTTAATATCAGAGATATATTTTGTTTCAGAAATGAAATTATTCTATCATTTATGCAAATCTGAAATACTGACTGAATGTGAATATCTAGTAACCGACCTCAGATTGATGAAGTGTCAGGGGGAGATGGTGGTTACAATATGGTAGTGTTATTGAGTTTCAAGTCAATTTCTGTGTCTGAAAGATGAAGAGATGAGTGATAATAATTTCTAAGGTGGTTGTAGAAACAATATGGGATAATGCAGCTAGAATCTTTTTTTCAAGATGTCATATGTTATACAAATGTGAATTGTCAGTAGATGTCAGGAATGTTTTCCTTGTGTCTCACTTGGATCCGGCCCTAAACCAATGGTACTCAACATTGGCTGTATATTATAATCACATGCAACATTTAAAAAGTGTTGATATCTATGTTCCACCCAGAGAGATTCTAATTAATTCATCTCTGGTGAAGCCTGGACCCTGACATATAGGTTATTCCAGGGTAAATGCTCACCAGCTACTTTATTATTGTTCTTATTTTCATTTCTTGATCATGATATCAAATCATCATCTCCCAAATGACAAAGTACTTAAGTTACCGATGTCCTGAGAAGCATGGATCATCATTGCTGGATATGATACCTATAGATATCCCTTTTTTTTGACAGGTATTCTTTAAGTTAAAGTCTTAAATTTGCACTATTTTCATTGGTTATTTATACAGTTACTAA
>SJYV01012105.1:0-12839 GCA_006410875.1 Neotragus pygmaeus | reverse complement strand
CTGTGCCTGCCTTCATCCAACAAGCAGGACCCACAGTGCATTTGGAGTCCTGCCCCATTGTGCCCAGAGAACCATGGTGGCCCAAAGAATAGTACTAAATCATAGGTACTGTTTGTTCTGCCAAAAACTGTGCTGGCACTTCATACACATCACTTAACCTAACCTCATGCCAACCTTGAAAAACAAGAATTATTAGGACCATTTTATAGATGAGGAAACTGAGGCTCAAAGAGTATGACTTGCCCAAAGCTAGGGCCATTAAAGGAGAGATGAGATGTGTGGTTGGTCTGGCTCCAAAGTCCATGTTTTCCCCGTCCTCTTCTGCCTACCAGGCGCAGGTAGACTAGGGTAACAGAAAGGGCAGGGGACCTGGCTGGTAAATGGTCTGGCCTCCACTCCCAGATACTGCTAAGCAGCTGGGCAGCCTTGGACAGGTTGTAGCCCCACCCCCAGTGCCTCTGTCCTCAGATCCTTATCTGTGCAATAAGGGGTTTAACCAGATGGCTACTGTTCCTCCCACTCCTACTTTCTAACATTGTCTCTGAGACTAATGAAATTGTGCATCCTTTCCTGGGGCTCTGCCCTGCTTGGCGACCACACTGTGTTTTCAGCAGATCTGTTTCCAGAGAGAGCACCTTCTAAAGGCCCAGGTTGAGTTACGGCGGCACCACTCAGCCAAGGTAGTGGGAGGTATGTCAATCTGTCTGAGAGCCCCTGATGACAGTTTATACCCCACTGATTGAATGTCCCATCCACTCTCTGGTGACACTTGGCAGTCAGTTATCTGAGTTGGTACTAGAATGAAAGCTGGTAACCTAAAACCTGAGGGAGAGGAGGACAGGATTCAATCAGACGCACTCCCTTCTGTGTCCCCTTGCCTGTTGGCCCCCTGCGTGCCTGTCACCCACAGGAGGCCAGGGAGGTGCACGTTGGGCTCCACTTTCTGTAGCCCTTCTTCCAGGGCCTGCAAAGGCAAGCACGTGGAAGGATACTGGTCTCACAGCTTTTTATTATGGTATTATTAATTGTTACTAATATTATGGTTATTGCTACTAATAATACATAGAATGATGTGCTACTTTCCTCCTGGAAAACTAAATGTGACCTAAAATTAGGAACCCTAAATTATTCATTCATATGTTTTTTTATTAAAGTGTAGTTTATTTACAGTGTTGTGTTAATTATTGCTGTACAGCAAAGTGATTCAGTTATACATACATATGCATCCTTTTTCTAATATATTCTGTTCTATTATGGTTTGTTACAGGATATTGAATATAGTTTCCTATGCTATACAGGAGTACCTTGTTTTTTATCTTTTCTGCTTATAGAAGCTTATATCTGCTAACCCCAATCTCCTACTCCACCCTCCCCTAACCCCCTGCATCTTAACAACCAGAGTCCATTCTCTGTATCTGTCAGACTGTTTCTGTTTCATAGATAAGTTCATTTGTGTCATATAAGTGATATCATATGGTATTTGTATTTTTCTAACTTTCTTCACTTAATATGATAATCTCTAGTTGCATCCATGTTGCTGAAAAGGGCATTGTTTCATTCTTTTTATGGCTGAGTAGTATTCTGTTATATATATGTGTTACACACCCTCTTATCAGTTCATCTGTCAATGGACATTTAGTTTGCTTGTTTCCATATCTTGGCTATTGTTAATAGTGCTGTATGGACATAGGGGTTCATGTATCTTTTGATTTATAGTTTTGTCCGGATACACGCTCAGGAGTGGGATTGCTGGGTCATGTAGTAATTCTGTTTTTCATTTTCTGAGGAACCTCTGTACTGTTTTCCATGGTGGCTACACCGACTTAGGTTCCTAGCAACACTGTAGGAGGGAGGAACCTTAATCAGAGTTGATCATTTCGTTCAAATAAGTGTCATCTTTCATCTGTAATGTGCGAGAAAGCAGCAAGATGGGCCACTGATCTTCAAGTGCCCTCCCAGGCCCTGTGAGATTCCATCACAGATTGGAGGGTCCAGAGTAGGTAGATGCCAGGAAACCTGCTTTCTAAACAAGCAAATAATGCAAAGATTTTGTTGTTGTTGTTGTTGACTCTTTATATGTTTAGTGTTAAAATTGTGGTCAGATACTCATAACATAAAATTTACCATCTTAACCACTATAAAGAGTTCAATTCAAGGGCGTTAAGTACATTCACATTTTGGGCCACTAGCACCACCATCCAGCCAGGAACTCTATTTATCTACAAAAATATGTTAACAGTCTTCACACAACACTAAAAATAGCGTCTCCAAAAGCAATACTGTTTTGAATTTATAAACCTCCATTGTAGAAATTTAAGGCATTTCACAAACATTGCCTTGTCCATCCTTGTGATGACCTTATATAGAAGCAGTCAGATAGGAGAGCAGACAGATCAAGAAGCAGAGAGATAGGAGAGCAGACAGATCAGACCGAAAGGAGGAAAGAGACCCAGGGGATATGCAGGTCTGCTCAATTTCACTTTGACTCACAGAGACTCAGTAGATCTCTCAGGTTCTCCTAGTTTTCAGGTAGCTGAGGATCTTAGAACTTGGATATGTGCCTTTCAGTCTGTTTTCAGTTTTCTAAGACTGTGGTGGTTTAATCGCTAAGTCATGTCTGACTCTTGTGATCCCATGGACTGTAGCCTGCCAGGCTCCTCTGTCTATGGGATTCTCCAGGCAAGAATACTGGAGCGGGTTGCCATTTCCTTCTTCAGAGGATCTACCCCACCCAGGAATCAAACCTGGGTTTCCTGCATTGCAGGCAGATTCTTTACCAACTGAGCTACAAATGAGTGCTTGTTCACAAAGTGTGTTTACTTAACAGGCCAGAATATAGGAGTAGGTAGACTTTCCCTTTTCTAGGGGATATTTCCAACACAGGGATTGAACCCAGGACTTCTGCATTGCAGGCAGATTCTTTACCAGCTGAGCCACAAGGAAAACCCAAGAATACTGGAGTGGGTAGCCTATCCCTTCTCCAGGGGATCCTCCTGACCTAGAAATTGAACTGGAGTCTCCCGCATTGCAGGCGGATTCTTTACCAACTGAGCTATCAAGGAAGTCTAAGACTGAGATGATAGCATTAACCAGAGAGGGAAGTTAGATGATAGTATAGGCTTGCCCTGCCTCAAGGGTAAAGTTTTCTTCATGGACAAGTTGTTGGGATAGGTGTATCATTGTGGGAGTGGGAACTGGGGTCAGGGGTACTCTGGCAGAGTTGGGGTTTAGGAGGAGGTTCTCAGGTTTTGTCAGGTTCTGGGCAGCTGCTAATAGAGAACTGTGGGTGCAAAGAGCTAACCTGATTATAATGCTGAGAGAGCAGTGCTTGCAGGTACAAAAAGGTTTTTCCTGGTCTGGGAGTGAAACCTCCATGATCCAGGCTGCATATGTGTGTATTTGTGTGTGACAGACAGACACACAAAGAGAGAAAGCCAGGTGGAATTCAGATACAAAAGATGAAAAGAAAAAGTGTAATTTTTCCTGGCTGTGAATGAGGGGTCAGATCGCGAAGTTAAGTCATCAAAGTTAGTAAGTTGAATTCTTTTTTGCAATTTGGTGATATTTTTAAAAATGATATTTTGGTTGGAGGAGAAAATGGAAGAAAATTGTATTCATAGAAAGTTGTGTTTCAGTTAGATTCAACCTTTTGGCGGCTGGAAATTTTCCAGTGAATTTCCAGGAACAATAAAATGATAGCATTCTTGGTGCAAGGTCTGAATCCTCAAAGTCCAGGAATAGTCATGCATAAACTGTGGTTAAAAGACAGAGAATGAACTCAAGAAACAATCTAACAACAGAGCCCAGCAAGCGGGATGCCGTCATTTCGCTGGATGTGTAGGGAGAAGGGGCTGCTTCTTCATGAACAAAGTAGGCAATTAACAGGTGTTGTGGTCTCCACTCGACCAGTTATATCTCATCGGTTTCTCACTGAAAGCACATGGAATAAATATTAACTTTGCTACTGGCCACAGATCCTTACAAGAAAAGATAAAGGTGAAACTTAATAGTGGAAAGAAGGAAAATGAAAGAGTACATGAGGAAAATCAAATAGGAAAGAAGTAAAGAAAAGAGAAAAAGATTTTTAAAAATCATATATTAAACTCCAAATGAACAACGACAGAGTGGTCAGAATTGGAGCAGGTGATCAAGAGACAGCTTTTCCAGTTTAAAGCTGAGATGACCCAGTCTGCATCGGATGGAAGACCTCCTAAATAGAACTGGAAGATGGCGCCAGTTGGTGACACATTCTCTAAAGACCAGAAGCCTAGTCCCCAAGTCTGGTGGAGCTGAACCCACACAAGAGTGGGACCCCCCAGATGGGGCCACAGAGCAGCAAAGCCACTGTCCCCTGGGCCTGCAATCTTCACCTCTTCCCCAAGAGCTGGTTTGGCTCTCACTCCTTCCAGAGTGGGAATGAGCCCTGAGTCTCAGGCAGTAGAAAGGCCACTGGAATCTGCTGCCCTGACAAACGGTTGTCTGCCTCATCTCCTTTACAGGGTCTACTGAGGTGGAGTTTGTCTTAGGACATAAGACCACAGAACCGCAGAACTTCAGTGTGAGGAATGAGCCTAAGTGTCTCCTGATTTAATCATTTCCAAACTCTCTTGCTTGAGCATATTACATACTTTGAGCATGTAGCTTCAATTTAAGCATATTCATTCATTTTTAAATGACATATTAGCCTTTTGTACTAATACATTTATTTTAAAACCTACACAGACATTATATTTATAAATAAATATATAAAAGTTATATTATTTTCTTCCTATTCTCTAACATATTATCTTCATTTCCCCCGGGGGACATGAAATCTATTTTTAAGACAATTCATCAGAGTCAACCAGATGTTTTCACTATTCTGTAACTCTCTTCCAAAAAAAGTCTCTCTCTTGAATACCTAGAGGGGAGGCCATTCCATTTTGGGGACACTTCTATATGTCCCCTGGTTGCTGTGTCCCTGTTGGCTCAGATGGTAAAGAATCTGCCTGTTATGCAGGAGACACGAATTTGATCCCTGGGTTGGGAATGTCCCCTGGAGAAGGAAATGGCAACCCACTCCAGTATTCTTGCCTGGAAAATCCAATGGACAGAGGAGCCTGGCGGGCTACAGTCCATGGGATTGCAGAGTCAGAGATGACTTAGTGGCTAAATAATAACAATACACTGTCCCAGGTGGACAAGATGGGAGCTTCCATACAGAATCACACAAGGAGTTTCGGTCAGAGCTCAACACTTCTCTGGGAAAGAGCCCTTGTTCCGCACTCGGCTCTCTCTGGATCTCACTGCAGTGTGAGCTGTGTGGACAGCAGGAAGGCTGTCACAGCCATGGTAAATATTATGGTTGCCTCTGGTATGCAGAAGAGCAAGAGTGGCTGCATTTGCAGCTTCCAGGTGGCAGACGCACAAGAATGAAAGCAGGCAAGAAGGAGCTGGAGGGGTGTCTGGGAAAAAAGAGATCAAGGAAACCTGACTAGTGTGCGATATTTACTGTAAACAGCCCAAGGTTGTTTGGGGTAAGCAAAATCTTTGACATAGATCAGTTCTTTCTCAGCGACTGTGGGAGCAGGTGTTCCCAAGGAAGGATGAATGAGCCCAGTAGCCGTAGTAGGTTCGCTGACTGCTCGGAGGTCCCTGGATGTTAACGTGGACAGCACGCAGGGCCCCCTGCCATCTGTAAAACTCCTGCAGTGATCCTCAGTTCTTCAGCAGGGTTTTTCCAAAACACACAAATGCTAGCGGTGGAGCTGGTTTGGGGCCAAGAATCCTTAGCCAAGCAAGGGTGCAGCAAGGCCTGGGGGAGAAAAAAGTGCAGGCTGAGTTGGTTCTAAAACATCTCAGGGTGCTCAGAGAACCAAATGGAAACACTTACCCAGGCAGCTTTCTGCAAAACCATTTGAAAGAAAATCTCTCTCAATAATTAAACTGGGTGTGTGTGGGTAGAGTCAAATATCTTTCTGGAATTCCAGATGAACTTTCTCTCTTCCCCCTCCCCTATTCACCTGCTTTTGAATAACACTAAATCAGATTCTGAGACCAGATTTAAAATTCTTGCAACTTTTAATTTGAGTTCTTACCATTTGATATTGAAAGAAAAATATTTATTTTGTGGTAGGTGTCCCAGATTGGAAGCTTCTCTGAGTTTAGGGGAGGCAGAGTCTTCAGGGTCCATAGGAATTGGATAAAACTNAGATTTAAAATTCTTGCAACTTTTAATTTGAGTTCTTACCATTTGATATTGAAAGAAAAATATTTATTTTGTGGTAGGTGTCCCAGATTGGAAGCTTCTCTGAGTTTAGGGGAGGCAGAGTCTTCAGGGTCCATAGGAATTGGATAAAACTCAAAGGAAGTATAATTTGGGTTTTAGTTGGCAGTCCAAGGTTGGGGAGGTTAGACTGTGGTAACAGTTGGCTTTTGTTTGTCTGGAAAGTTTTTCTAACTCCTCAATTCTAGTAATTCTCCCTGCTGCCCTGGTGATGGGGTAAGTATGTATCCCAGGCCTGGACAATCATTATATGCTGCCTTCCTGACAACAGTGATTGATGCAAAAGTTGGGTCCATGACTCAGACAGGGCTTTGCTGAGGTCTGATATGTAAATATGAAGTAGCTTCCATGGCCACTAAATGGGAGGGTGTAGATTTGAGGCTCTTGGACATCATGTTATCACCTGCCACATGGAGAATTAGAGTGAAGCCAAGAGACAAGCAGAGATGGAAGATGGATGGATGGACATGTGAGGATGGCTGGAGAGGGATAGAGCCCTGGTAGCAAGGCATCGACCATGACTCTCTAGAGTCTTGCAGCCCAGGTGGGATCCGTCAGCATGTCCTTTCATCTTTACCTTTATATATGTACTGGATATATATAATTTAATTATTTATTTATTGTTGGCTGTGCTAGGTCTTTGTTGCTTTTCTCTAGTTGCAGCGAATGGGGGCTACTCTCTAGTTGTAGTGTTTCTCATTGCAGTAGCTTCTCTTGCTATGGAACATCAGCTCTCAAGCATGTGCTTAGGTAGTTTTTGCAGCACGTGGGCTCAATAGTTGCAGTTCCCAGGCTCTAGAGCACAGGCTCAGGAGTTGTGGTGCACAGGCTTGGTTACTCCACAGCATGTGGGATCTTCCCAGATCGGGGATGGAACCCATATCTCCTGCATTTACAGGTGGATTCTTTACCACTGAGTCACCAGGAGAGGCCTCATTCCCACTGTTGAACTAGAACCTGATCCTGATAATGTGACAAGGTCTTATCTCCATCATAATGGCTTTAGGTTCAACTTTCAGTGTGTCTCCCCTGGAAAATGACAGTGACCTTTTTCCTCTCTTCCTGCTCCTGCTTTGCCTTGATGCAGTCCATTTTCCATACAGCAAGGAGGTCATTCGGTTGTCTGCTTGCACGGAGTTTTGAAACATTAATTACAGCCTGTCACTCCTCTGTTCAATCCCTTCAAAGGGTTCTCACCTCACTCCGAGGAAAGCCAGTGGTTTTTTCTGCAACCTCTGTCCTCTCCTCCTTAGAGCTCATCAGCCTCCTCTGCTCCTGATCGATTCTCCACTCTCTGATGTGGCTATCTTTTAATTTTTGTGCACTATATATTTATCTCTCTGGCTTTTACTGTTGCTTTCATTGCTGTCTCCTGTATGTCCAGTGGACCCTGGAACACAGTGAGTACCGTGAATTCCAGGGCTGGGCTCCAAAGCGCTGGTTCCCTCTGCTCTTGCCTTCATTCTGTCCCCAAACTCTTTCCAGCCACCTGAGCCTGAATATTTCCTTTTTTTGTTTAAGCTAGTTTGAGTTGTGTTGGAAATTTTTAAATCTTGAGATTTGGGGGAGACCTGTACGTTGCTAAAGATGAGATAAATGGAAATTTCTGCAAGTTTCTGACGTTGGTTCAAACTAAGTGCTCTAAAGATGCTCTTTGTTGAACCACCTCCCCACAGAACCATTCTGTATACCTTGGCTGTGCCCCAGACAAAACTTAAATCAGATATCTAGGGCTGAAAAAGCAACAATAATGGAAACAATAGTAGGTAACATTTATTGAACACATAAAACATGCCAGATTGCATGCTACATGGCTTCACACACATTACCTCATTTCATCCCAACAATAGTTCTATCAGATAGCACTACTGCAATCTCCTCTAAATATTTGAGGAAATAAATTGAGGTACAAAGAGCTTAAGTAGATTGCCCAGTGTCTTACAGGGAGCCAGTGATAAGAACCAGTTACTAATCCAGGCAATCTGATGCCAGAGCCTAAGATTTTTATAATTTGCTTTTTATTTTTATAAAAATTTAATACACATAGTTTTGAATCAAATAGTTCTCAAAGCTCATTGCTAAAAATATCAGCCTATCAATCACCTAGCACCACACCCAGCTGTCCTGCTTCCTCATTCTCAATGCTGTCACTTTCAGTTATTTTACTTTTTCTTTTCATATTTATGCAGGGGTCTCTCGTTATTATTGTTCACTGGTGGCTCAGAGGTAAAAACCTGCCTGCAATGCAGGAGATGCAGGTTCCGTCCCTGGGTCGAGAAGATCCCCTGGAGAAGGAAATGGTAATGCACTCCAGTGTTCTTGCCTGGAGAATTCCATAAACAGAGGAGCCTGGTGGGCTACACCGTCCATGGAGTCGCAAGAGTCGGACATGACTGAGCAACTAAACACCACCACCGCTATGTGATCTTACGCTTTTTTCAGTTTTCAGCACTAACTTCTACCTCCCCACATGGAAGATGAAGGCAGAGACCTTACTGCACATCACTTCTCACTTCTCCTAGTGTGGTTGCATCATACTTTGATAATACAACAGCAGATTACATCATTTGGATTACATGAATACTAGGTAGTACACTTACTACATTGTTATTTTTTCATTTCTTAAACAATTCTATTCTTGTTCTAAATTGTAATCTCTGTTGCTACCTCTCTGAGAGTAACAGTGACAGTTTCCTATTTGTTTTTGACAAGGGTAGGGAGTACTTTTCATGTCCTTGCATAGTTTCTGTTTACTTCACGTCACTTTTTTCTGTTTGACTCTTCTGAAGTTTGCCTTTCATATCTGAGACTTGGCTCAGATGACCTATGGTCCTTGACTGTTTGTATCCAGGTGTTAGAGGGGAGCTAAAAATCAGACTGGGAACCATGTGCACAAGGGCATCTATGGTATGTCATTGGGCATTTGAATCTCAGGCTGCTCATATCTCCCAGAGAAGAATCTTCCAGTCTCTTTTCTGAAGAGACCCTGGATGCCAGCATTAAGAAGTAGAGTTGGGGAAGGAGGCTGGGATATTTTAGTTAGTCCTTCTATTTTCAACCAAGTACTCTGGCCTGAGTACACAACTCATCCGGTGTCTGTAGATCCTCTTCAGAGACTAGGACTCCAGTCTATTGGGAAGGAGTGAGACCAGAAGAGACATCCATCCATCTGTGCTTGGCTAGGGAGGGGGTCTGTACATATTACTGCCTTGGAAATAGACTTTTAACCAACTGCCTTCTTTCCTGTCCCTTGTATATCCTCACTTCTAAAGGAACCTGTGCTACCAATTCCTGAGGCTTTTGAAGGTTCTGGATGCAAACTGAGTTGTTTCTCAGATTCCCGACTGTTGACTTCGGGTGATTCTGCCCAGAAAACCTGACCCAGTTATCATCTGTCCTTCTGCTTTTAATAAACACTGAACATGTGCACATACACCCACAGATGTTTGTGCATGTATTTATTATATTAGTTTCTGCCTCATCTCTTATGCTAGTAACCTTATGCCAAATTCTCGTTTTGCTGAGGATACAGACAGGAGTAGAGTTAGATGAGTGTGTTCAACCATCAAATTTATGGAGGGGCCAGAGCCCTTAATCACCAGCTCCACTGAATGATAGACAATCAGCTATCTTCACGCTCCTGAGTAATGTCTTAGCACTTTCACGATTTTTGTTTCCTCAACCTAATCAGACAGGTCATGAGGCTGTCTTATGTCCATAGCACAGATAAAGGATGACATGAAAACAGTAAGGGACTGTGCCAGGACCACACTGCAGGCCTTCTGATTTCTATCCAGTGCCATTTCCGCATTTTCATATTGTATCCTGGCCTATATTGAGGAGACCATCTGCCGTTAGGAAGGATGATGCTCTCAGGTCCCACCAGTGATCCTGGGAAAACATGATTCCATTTATCACCTTGATTCAAATTTCAGGTTCACTGCCTGAGTTTACAAAGAAGAGAAATAGGAGAGGGAAGCAGGTTGTAGAACTCTTTTATTCCATGCTTGTCTTTCTTTATTCCATTCTTGCCTTTCTTTATCTGTTCCAACTGTTTAGGCTGCTTGTTATTTAGGAGCAGATAAATGCAGAGATGACCACATTTGGAAGAGCTACAAAGGATGCTAAAAAGGCATGGGGCTTCCCAAGCACCGGAAGAATGAGTCAAACAGTGAATTTGTTCCCACGCTGAAGAAAGATACTGTACCGAAACTGAAATTGGCCCTCTGGATGACATTTGGAAGCCAAGTGTAGCACTTTAAGTGGTGAGGTCAATAGCTCAGCTAATTGTGGAAATGGGGGGATTTCCCCACTGACCCAGCAATCCTTGTGATCCATGGCTGAAGCCATACATTGTGAAGGCAATGTGTGCTGGTTGATCTATGAAGACAGGAAGACTAGGGCAGCCCCAGCTAGTGCACTTGCCTATGCTGGCCTTCTCCTGAAGCTAAGGATCACTGGCAAAATCCAGCTGTCTGGCCTAAAAAATGAAAGTGGACTAACTGGTATTAATAAAAAGAAATCTAAATATTATGATGAGTGGGCTAGGCTTCATAAGGTGCAAAAAGAAAGCTGCATTATTTTATCTTTTTCTGGTGTGTTGGAATCCCTTCTGTAATTCTGAAGGCAAGTTCATCCCTATTGCTTGGGGAAAAACTCAGGCAGGTCCACTGATCTTGTCACTGCTAGTAGTAAAATGTCTCTGGGATCTCTAGATAAGTCTCATTTCAGAAATTAAGCATTTCAACAATTGAATGTACACATCAAAACTCAAAACTTCATCCAAAGTTAAAGCTTTTCTCCATATTTGTGTCTGGTTTGGGTTCAAGATCTGACATTGGTATTTTTCCTCCTATCTCTTCTTCCTGACACTGCTCCTGGCTTCTCTGAAGCTCGAGTTGACACAAGGGAGGTGTGGGGAGAGACCAGAGGTCTTTCTGGACTGGCCCGGGTGTTGTCAGACAGTGGATCAGACATGATCTTATGTGACTGTTTCTCTCGCATGGAGGCCCTTACTGACTGTGGACAAGATGGTGAGGACAGAGCTGTTCCTCTGGATGGTCCTTATGATGACTCCTCCTTCGGTCTTGGGATCTCTGCATGGCGATCCTTCTGTTGAAGGGCCGTGCTCCTCCAGGAAACCCTATGGTGGGAAGGGGATCTTTCATGGCCTGTGAGCAGCACTTACCCACTCAGCCCAGACCCACTTCTATTTCCTTCAGTTCTTCCTGCCCAAGCCTGTGGTCACAACTTCTGCCCTAAGGTTTCCCAGGCGGGCATATGGGGCCAGTGTTTGTTTTCTGCACACACTCCAGGGGGATGCAGTCACATTAAAAAAAACTGTCACCATGCTCCATTCTATTCTGGCAACATCTTTCATGGCCTTGAAGAGGGGAAGGTCCTCTCTCCTCTGCTAGGGTGGGAGGAAGTGAGCAGTGTCTACAGCATCCACCTCTCTGGATTCTATAGCATCTCTCTGGCCTCTACATCATCCATCTCTGGATATCTAGGTAGGTGAAGGTATTTGCCTTTTTTGGATGCTTTCTGAGTCCTACATTGACCTGATACCTACTGGTTTGTTCTTGGCCTATGGAAGCTGTCAGAGCTGAAAAATGTCCCCCAAAGATATCAAGTCCTGAGCCCCACAACCTGAGAATATTACCTTACATACCAAAAGACATGGTTAAATTAAGAATCCTGAGATGATACTATCTTGGATTATCTGGGTGGGCTCAGTGCAATCATAAGCATTCATCTACAAGGAAGGCAGAGGGAGATTTGACATGTAGAGGATTAGGAGGCAGTATGATCATGGAGGCAGAGAGGAGAGAGCTGTGGCCACAAGCCAAGGAGTGCCAGGGACCCCCAGGAACTGGAGAGGCAAGGAGCGCATCCTCCCCAGAGCCTCCTGAGGGAGCCTAGCCCTGCGGGTGCCTTGATCTCAGCCCAGTGATACTGACTTGGGACTTTGGGCCTCCAAAACTTGGAGAGAGTAAATTTCTGTGTTTTAAGCCACCCAACTTGGGGTAATTTGTTACAGCAGCCACAGTGTCAGCCAGAAGAAAAGCAGGAAGAAGTCTACTTTAAATTATACTGTAAAAGAAATAATTAAAAAAATTATCTCAATGCCTCTTGAGACCCAGGTCTCCTCCTCCCTCCACAGGGAGTATACCCGGCCTGTTGCTCCCTGTTATCCCTGGGAGCTCCCGTGGGGAAAAATGAATACTAAACCTCTCAAGGAAAGCTACAGATGTGTATTAACAGTGATTTTTTTTCAAGCATACATGGATCAAGGATGCTGCCTAAGAATGGGACCCTTATGAAGATTTTATCCCCAGAGACTATGTCAAAGAAAGAATGACAGAGGTCAGAAAGTGACAAAGCACCTGCCGAAAGCTGTCCCAGCCCCTTGGTCAGAGGCAATAACAAATGTGGAGACATCCCCAGTCCAGCCACTGAAATCTGGTTCAATCTGGGTCTCAATGCTTCTCAGACATGGGTTTCCTGCATTGAGGGCAGACTTGTGACTGCAGGCAGATTCTTCACCAACTGAGCTACAAGGGAAGCCTAATGC
>SJYV01012100.1:122175-152662 GCA_006410875.1 Neotragus pygmaeus | reverse complement strand
GAGCCCCCTCCCAGCAGCGATCTCCAAGCCTTCTGTCCACACAAGCCTGGTGCATTGTTCAGCGCTGGTTCCTGTGGCCTCCTCCACTGAGGCCCCTGTGCCTCTGAGCACAGCTGTATGTGTATCCTGCACTTTGTTACTCAGTACGCCTGGTGCCAGACCATGCCGATGTGCAGAAACATGGCAGAGCCAGCCCTGCCTTCCACGGTCCAGAAGGGAGAACAGACACACCACCAGGCAGAACAAGGAGGGCAGGAGTAGCTGAGGTGCTTCAGGGAAGCTCAGAGTTGTGGGAACTTAGGATATCAGGGAGGGCTTCCTGGAGGAGGCACAGAAACCCTTTGGCTACCCTCTGGGCCTGAATCCTCACTGCCCAGAGATTCTTTTTTTGTGGATTCCATGGACCTGCCCCTTTAGGAAGTCCTGATGCTGGGAAAGATTGAAGGTAGGAGGAGCAGGGGATGACAGAGGATGAGATGGTTGGATGGCCTCACTGACTCAATGGACATGAGTTTGAGTAAACTCCGGGAGTTGGTGATGGACAGGGAGGCCTGGTGTGCTGTGGTTCATGGGGTCACAGAGTTGGACATGACTGAGTAACTGAACTGAGGCTTCTGAAGACAGAACTGAGCTTGGCTCTTTAGGGCCTCCCATGGAACTGAGTGAAGTTTTATTAACGGTAAGGATGACTCACCCTGAACTGGTCACCTGCTGCATCCAGGCTTGACCACCACCACCCCCAGGCCAGCAACACATCAGGTGTACCTGTCACCATCCACAGCACGCTTGGGTGTCCTCGGTTGAGGATGCCCAGGCACAGAGATGGTGAGCAGTCTGCCTGAGGTCATAGAGTGACCCTGGGTTGGGCTGGGCCTTCACCGTTGAGTTTGCCTTGTGCAGCCCACGACCAAGGTCCAAGGGCACGCTCCACAGGGTCCACCACACCCGGGGAGGAGCAGAGCGGCTCGTGGTTGGGAAGAGGCTCTGATCCCCAGTGTCCTCTCCCACTTGACCCCATGAGTGATGCAGTAGGGTCCTGCCCTCTGGCCTCCAGCTCCTACTCAGAGGACCCTGGCCCCTTGGTATTCAAGACAAACACTCCCATCCCTCAGTCCAGGCCCAATGGCTTGTGGGCCCCAGAGGGGAGATTCTAAAATAAAGCCTGGCAGCTGCACACCGGGGGAAACGAGAGACCAGCTTTTCCTCCCCTCCAGCATGGTGGGGCCTGGTGGGATCCGTGCAGAGCTCCAGCCTCCACCCTCTGGGCAGGATGTCACCTCTGGCTGTTAGAAAGGCTGCCCAGAGCTATTCCCTACTCCCGCGGAGCCTGGCTCCCCCTCTTCCTCTGGCCAAGAGCACTGAATACTGGGAAGGCTGTGAGGCTGGGGGACATGGGACAGGGTTGGAAGTCCCTTTCAGAGTCAAACCCCTTCAGTTCACATTGCAACAGCCTCCTGCCACCCCACCTGTCTTTTTTGTAGCTTCTGTACTCTGCCCACCTGTTACTGCCATACTTGCTTGGCTGGGCCCCATCCCACCATAATCCAGCTTCAGGAACCACAGGCCTCTCTTCTCCCAGATGGCTCCTGGATCCTGCCTCCCATTCTGGCCCTTCCTGAATGCCTAGGTACCTTTCTGATAATCCTCAGGCCCGCTGGAGCATATAACACCCCCTCTTGGGATGAGCCCATCCACCTTGTGACTATTACCCCCTACATCTCACCCTTAATGCAACTCTTGGCACGTCTTTGGTGGTCCAGTGGTTAAGAATCCAACTTCAAAGCAAGGGACGTGGGTTTGATCCCTGGTCAGGAAACTGAGATCACACATATTGCGAGGCAACTAAGCCCGTGTGCCGCAACAAAGACACACCACAGCCATAAATAAAAATAAATAAATAAAAATTTTTTTAACGTTGCTCTAACCTCCTTACTGATCATCCCTAGCCCAGGCTCCTGCATCCTCTCTTGCCCTTCACCATCTTTCTCTGCACAGCACCTGGAGCTTTCAAAATGTGGATCTGGGAGTGCATGACAGTCCTGCTTCTCCACAAACCCCTAAACCTTTGGCAGTTACCTGTGGCTCTGCACAGAAAAGGCAAAGCTTTTTTGAGATTCCAGGAGCTCCCTTGCACTCAACCTCTGCTCCTCCCTTTCCATTCAGGGGCATCCTCTCAGCCTAAACCACAAGCACCCCTACCCAACACCGAGCCCCTGATAGTCCCCGATTCACAGCTGGCAGCGCCCTTCGGCAGAGGACATACTGTCTGACACACGGGGTTAACAACACTTGTCACTCCTGTTAACTGAGCACTGACCGTGCACACCCACCACCGGGCCTGGATGGGAGTATGTGAGCCCCAGGAGCATCCCCTGGGGCCACCCCTCAAGGGGCGAGCCTCAGGCAGTCACTGCACACCCTCTTTCCTTGCCTGGTGGCCCACCACTTTCCCAGGGACCCCAGACCCTTCTCAGAGTGGGCTTGGAGCCATTGCCATTTCATGGAGGATGAGGCTGGCACACATGTGGGAACAACCAGATCAGAGCCCTTCCCACGGAAAAGCCACAGGGTTGATGGGGTTGCAAAGACCCAAGTGACACTAGGTGAAATCTCCAAACTGGGCCAAGCCCTTGAGGAACTTTTTCTTTGGCCCCTACTGCCCGCTCCTTCACCCTCTGAGGGCTTAGGTCTGACCCTGGCAGTCACAGGCCTCAGGATCATGGGGGCCGATGGCCCCTCGGGCTCTCCAGGCTAGCGGTCAGGGTGACAGAGACCAGGGCGGGAGGGGGCCCAGCCCCCAGCCTCCTTGAACTTATGGAATCCCATGGGCTCAAAGGCCCAGGTCAGCCTGCTGACTCGTGAATAACGGAGTTGCAATAGCCACAGCGAAAGGATTACTTTTAATCCTCAGTAACGATCAAGCCATTATTATTTTTTCAGTGTTACAGATCAATCAGTCCATCCCCAGGCACTAGACGTGTGGAAACTGCTAAATACACTGGCCTGGTGGTGCGGGAGGAAGGGCTGAGGCAGTTGGATGTGGGTGGACGGGGAAGGCTGTGGAGGCTCGGGGTCCCTTGGGTCTCAGAGTGAGAGGGGAGAGGACAGGAGTTCGCACGAGGGGCCCCAGGCAGGGATCAGAGCTGGGACCCTGGAGCCTTGGGTTCAAATCCTGACTTCTTCCCCCCAGCCCTCAATTTCCTGCCTACACATTAGAGGGCAGCGCAGAGGGCAGCTAGGTTCTTGGCAGCTCCCTTGCCCCAACCCCCGGAAGCTGCCCATAACGCCGAGTACGCTGGTGTCCCCCTGGCTGGCTCTAAGTACATGGTCCCTCACCCACCTCCGGGCCTCCCCGTTATCCCCTCTTTCTGTTTGGGATGTGCGCCCCACTACCTCAGTCAGACTTATCAGACTGTCACCTCCTCACCTCTTCTGCAAGCCTGCTTTCCCCTTGGCCGGTCCACGGGCCCCTCTCCCCTCCGCTGGGCACCCATCTCCAGAGAGCCCACAGCACTCAGGCTTGCTCAGGACTCGCTGGGAGACAGCTCACAGCTCTGTCTTCACCTTGCCCTGAGGTTCATCCTCCTTGCACTTTCCTCCCACCTCCTCCTGGTCCCCCTGATGGCCTGGGGCAGACAGGATGGGAAGGACACTGAGGTCCAGAAGTAAAGGAGAATCTAGAGAGACTCCCAGCAAGGCACGGGCAGTGGTGGGAACACCATTCTGTCTGTCTCAGGGCTCCTGCCTGTCTGGGGGAGATGTGTTCCATTCCCACCCCTGACCCTGAATGCCTGCTCCATGGGACCGGCTCCCTGCTTGGGTTCTGGGCTCTGCTCTCAGAGCAACTTGCAGTGTCTGGTGCTTCCAGTACCAGGCCCCTGCACATACATCCTGCTCCTTCCTCTGCACTCCCGCCCAGATTCCTCCAGCCTGTTTCCTTTCCTCACATCTGAGGCTTCAGCTCAGACTCCATTCTCCTCCTAACCACTCCCTGATCCCTGCCAAATTGCAATCTCTCCCCATCATGGAACTCAGAAAACCCTCCGCTTTTCCTCTTGAGCTCTGAGCTTGGTGGTGGCTATATCTGACAGCTGGCAAGTTCATAGAAATCTGACCCCTAGCATGTAGTAGGTATACAATGAGCACTGAAAATGTCACTCAGTTGTGTCTGATTCTTTGCGACCCCATGGACTGTAGTCTGCCAGGCTTCTCTGTCCATGGAATTCTCCAGGCAAGAATACTGGAGTGGGTTGCAAAGGAGGTACACATGACCATCTGATAAATCAAAGTAGGAATGGCTGTGGACCTGGGTGAAATCTGGAGTTTGGACTTGCCCGGTCAGCTACGTGACCCTAGGCATGTGGTTTAACCTCTCTGAGACTCTTCATCACACCCCGGAGGGTGAGGGCTGCCTGTGAGGATGACGCTGCTATGAAGTTGCTTATGGTGGCTCGGCGGGCCTGCGATGTCTCCATCGTGGCCAGGGCACTGGAGGGAACCGTGGTAGGACTGCTGAGCAAGGCTGTTCACGGCCAAGTCAATCACGGTAACAGCGGGTATTTCAGAGGCAATTATCAGAGGGTTTCACTTAACAATCAATTTCCTTCAGCTCCGGAAACTGTTCTTACAGGAAAAGGCAAGAAAGAGGAGAACTGAGCTGTGGACAAAGCTCCCCTAGGGGAGCAGCCCCCTGCACAGACACCTTTGAATCTCACTAAGTTCAAAGTCTCTCAATTGCCGTGGAGCTGAGACAGACTGTGGCCTGAAATAAGGGACCTGGGGGCCACAGCGGGTGCTCCTCAGAGGCCAACATCTGGAGGGGAAGACCACTGAGTATTGGGAGGGGTGGGGCTCGGGCCTTGTGGGGCTCGGAGCCCTCAGGCTGCTCCATCCTTTTTGACGTCCCGCTCCCTTCTCCCAGGTTGGGGACCCCACTTCTTCTTGGCCTCCTTCCCACCCCTCTCACCTGGAAAACCCGTCCCCCACCTCCACCCTGCCCTGTGCTGGCCTAGCCTGAAAGGGTCTGGGGAGCAACTGCCCACCAAACAGGATTTGTTTTGTGCAGTCCGGAGGGACAGACTGTAGCAGTTTTTTTGGTCTTAATTAGTTCCAGCTACTCTCTCTTCCAAGAATATATGAGAGGCTTAGGATAAAAGGCCCTGAACCTGTGGGGCACAGGATATTGAGAGTTATGCCAATGGGGGCTGAGCCTGGCAGAAGCTGTGATGGGGGCTCTGAGATGGAGGTCAGGGGCAGCCAGCTCAGAGTAAAGTCCCAGCACCAAGTAGGTGCCCTGAGAACACCGCCAGAGGGTAGCAAAGAAGGCGATGATGACAGACAGACACAGACACTGCCCTGGAGCTGCCCTGGACTGATGGCACAGTTCACCCAACAACAGGTGCAAGGCTGCACCCCTTCCTCACCTCCCCAGCCCACCCCTGGGAAGACACCTGAGAGGTGGGCTCTTTTGTTCCCTGTCCTGTAAGGGGGCCGAGCATGAGTCACTGCCCCGGGCCCCTGGTGAGGAAGTGGTGGAGGGGGCATCAGTAATTCTGCCAGCAGCGCTGGATGCCGAACCTCCCAGGGAAGGATCAGGTCTGGCCAGATGGGGCCTGGCTGGTTGGCCACAGGTATCCAGACCTGTTTCCCAGAGCGGTTCCTTGGCCCTGTCCCCGGGAGCGGGTATCAGTAACTGGGCTCCCAGATGCGGCTCCGAGCCCATCCCCCTCCAACCCTGGTGTCACAGGGTAAGTACCAGGGTGCCCCGAAGCCCCTGCCCAGCACAGGACTGCTGCCCCTGCCGCCCTGCTTCCCTCCCCACCTGCAGGCCCCATATTAGCTCTGTATTGTGTACTGATAGATACTAAATACAGATTTTCAATTTCCAGAGCTGTTATGGTCTAATGAGTAAATAATATACATATGTAAAACTGTCTAAAAACATATCTGCATAATTAAAATATCTGCATAATAATGAAGCAAGATGCAGCTTAGCAAGAAGGGCGCTGGAGCCCCAGGGCTGACAATAGGGGAAGATGCATAGGTGAATGAGAAATCCTGGTGCTGTGGGTCCCTTCTTCCTGCAGCCTCAGCCTAAGTGGGTGTCTGTCTGTTTGTCCACCACCTTCTTTAAGCAGGTACATCCGCAGACAGTCAGGGCCCAGGAGAATCCTTACTTGGCTCTGTTCTCGCACAACTTGTGGCCTGGGGAAGGTGCATGTGAGGGTGGACAGTGCCTGTGACGTGAGTGGTGGGTGTCCCGACGACTCTGACTGCTCAGAGCTTTATGGGCATGACCTCACTCACCACGACCTCCTGTCCTGATGCCCATTTTGCTGGATTCTGAGGGGGTAAAGAGAAGTGCCCCAGTGTGGACAGAGCAGGCTGACAGGACCCACGACTTAAACATGGCAGGTATGGGTGGCTTTGCCTTCCCATCCAATGGCACCTTCTGGGCAGCATGGCACTCAAATCTGCCCTCCTGCCCTCTCCATGGCCCCTTCTTCCAACGTTTCCTGAATTCATCCACTCCAGGCACATCTGGCACCTGTCTCACGATACATCTGACCCATACTTTCTATATTAAGCATGCTTTCAGCTTAAATATGAAACAATCGGATTTCCGTGGTGATAGAGTGGTGAAGAATCCGCCCGCCAATGTATGGGACACGGGTTCGACCCCTGGTCCAGGAAGATTCTCCACATGCCGTGGAGCAATTAAGCCTGTGTGCCGCAACTACTGAAGTCCGAATGCCCTAGGGTCTGTGCTCCACAACGAGAGAAGCCACTCCAGTGAGAAGCCCACCCACTACAATGAAGAGTTGCCCCCACTCACTGCAAGGAGAGAAAAGTCCTTGCATAGCAATGACAACCCAGTGCAATCAAAAATAAGTAAATAAGATGAAACAACCCCTGGAACAGGTGAAACACAAACACCCCAAACCCAGAGCAAAAATCCAGCAACTAAAACTGCAGGAAAACCACAACACTCTGAGCTGCAAAGGGCACCTGGCGGAGGGGGAGCTGTCACGTGGCGCCCACACTGCTGTTGGCAGCGACGGGCTCCCTGACCTTTTCCCTTACCAGCCACACGAATTCTCCATGAGTTGATAAAAAAAATTAGTAAAATGGAATTTTTTTCTTTTTTTTAAAAAGGTCAGAATACATGTAACAGGGAAAAGCTCATTCGAGTTGCGGTTCCCCTCTGGAAGGGGCACTCATCTCTCCAGCCCCAGGCCTGCACTTGTTCATTCCCTGTGGGCACCTCGGTCTTGCTTATCGATGCCTGTGTCCCCTCGGTCTCCACCCACAAGGGGCAGCCTGTGTTTCAATTTCCCAGGAAAAATACAAAGAAGGGAGGGGTGGCTTCTGATGAAGAAAGAGATGAGGCTGGGGAGCCTGGTGTCCAGAGGCTTGAATTTCAGATCAGACACGCTAATTCTGAGCCCCCAAGGATGGTTGCTAGCTTACATTTTGTCATAGGAAGATAATTTAAAACACCCACTCTGTCCTATTACTGGTATGAACCCCAAAGTGGATTTTTTTTTAGTTAAAAATTTTTTTTAATTTTAAAAATAAAATAAAAATTAAAAAAAAATTTTTTTTTTTTTAGGCTGTGCCCTATGGCATGTGAGATCTTAATTTCCTGACCAGGGGTTGAACCCATTGCTCCTGTTTTTGGGAGCACGGAGTCTTAACCAATGGACTGCCAGGGAAATCCCCAAAGTGGACATTTTCACATCAGGAATAGAAAAGCCATACACTCCAAGATGCTCGTTCCCAGAAAGGAAAGGAGGTGAAGTGGCACTCAGGTAATCACAGAAATTCCACTGGCTTCAGTGCTTTATCTTTCAACGGAAACCACAGTCAATACGAAAACATGAACAGGGTATGGGGCAAGGAAAGGGGACTCTGGGGGCTGGCAGAACATCTGCAGGGACCAGCGTGAGTCTACAGAGCAGTTGTCAGGAACCACAGATGAAACGGGAGAGTTCAGCTCTGGTATCAGGCTGCTTTGGGAGGGGATGCGAGTGGCCCTACGTGGCCTCATGCTAAAGGCAGCAGGGCAGGCCCGGCTCTTGGGGCCCTGCCCTGCCGGGTCACTGCTGCTGGCTCCTGGGTCCCGCATTGGACACCTTTGAGAGACTCCCTGGTGAGATTTAAGCCAGTAAGTCCAATATACTGCACCAGGTCCATTTTGGGGCTGTGGCCCCAGAGTCCTGCCTTATGGAGGCACCTTGGTGGTGAGGAGCCCGAGCCAAGGGCTGGGCCAGGTGGTCTCTGAGGCTGCTTTGATTCTTTCCAAGGCACTGCCCTGCTCAGCACAGTCCCTCAGGGGGCTCATGTGGATCGGAACCCGCCAACCTAGCTGGCACGTCCTCAGCTGCCAGCATGAAACCTGCCCGTCTCCACGTGAACCAGCCCCTGGGGAGCCACATGGAATTTCTCATAAATTCGCCAGCTTTGTCAGCCTTCCTCCCTCTGAAAGAAGACCTGGTGTAATTTACCAAAGTTTCTTTCATCCTTTTAAAAAAACACATCCCATCACTTGAAGGTTATCAGGCGCAGGGCAGGAGGAAGAGACGGGCAGGACCACACGCCATTTGTCTAAGTTTCCCCCATCAGGTCATGTACTACAGACACACGTGTGGGCATGGGTGTGTGTGTCCCTGTGTGGGACAATGCCCCGGCCACTCAGGAGGCCTGAGCTCTGAGGGCTTGGTGACTGACCCAGCATGTTCTTTGAGAAGCATGCGACTTTTCTCTCTGGACCTGTTTCTCATGGCCATAAAGGGGACCAGAAGCCCACCTGGCCCTCCCACGGTAGTGGAGGTGTCAACAGGCCTGGACAGAAGGCAGGATGTGGATTCACCCTGGAAAACGGACACGCCCCAGGTGGTGGGTTGCCTCTTCCCACAGCTTCACCCCAGGACCTTCTGACTGCTCCTCTCAACCTTGTTTCTCTCCTGGGCCTTCTGACCTTGACTTGACCTCTTCCCCTCTGAAGTTCATTTCAACAGACTGTCCCTCTCCTCGGCACCACCTTTGTCCACTGTCTCCCAGCACCTTAGCCTTCAGTCCAGCCCTGCCCCAGGAAGGGACCAAGGGCCCATTTCGGGGTCCTACTCATCCCACCCAGGCTGGGATGTCACTTCGTTAAGGTCACCCCTTAGAAGTTGCTCTCCTCCAAAGCCCCCTATACCTGTGACCTCTTTCTCCTCTCCAGAACACTGCCCTCCCCTGCTCCAACCCAACTTCAGATTCCCACCCAAGCTGCTTGGCATAAGCTCATCTGCCTCGGCTCTCACACCTTCAGGCTCCTGTGCCCCCACTCACTGCTTCCTGGGCACCTCGACCATGCCCCTCCTTTCCTGTTGCATCCTTTACAGTGTTCTGTGTGGCCTGGCTCTGTCAAGCTTGTTACTCCTACCAAGCTGACCTTGACCTCTGCCCTCCTGCCATGCTTAGGTTCCCTACACCTCTTTGTGCTGTGCCCTGAACTTGGACGGCCCTCCATGCCCCCTCTCCATCTGTTAGGAGTCAGTGCCCATCAACCTCTTCCTGGAAGCCCGGTCTCCTGCCAGGCTTGGGTTTCCAGAATTCCCTGAGGTGTCTCCATCACTGTTGTGTCTGGCTCCCTCCTGATGTGCTCTCTTGAGGGGAGGGAATTGATTCTTGGATTGCGGTGGCCCCAGAGCTGGGCACAGGCTTCTACCATGGCCAGCGGAGTGGGGTTGGGGGGAGTGGATCAGAAGATGCCCTTAGGGACCTGCTGTCTTGGAGGTCCTGGGTTTCCCTGGGATGGAGGTGGCAGAGGGCAGGTCAGAAGCAGCACTGACTGACCCCAGGGGTACCCGGTGGTGTGGAAGTAAGGGCGAGCACAGGGGGAGGCTGAGTCTAAGTACGGGCCTCCCTGGGGCACCCGCGTGGAGGGGCCAAGCTGTTGCCTTGGGTGTCTGGAATGCCGATGTCTGCTCTCTGGGACCCTGACCCCACTCTGGACTTCATAAAACGGCATCCATTAGTACCACTCTACTGCTGTCAAGTCAGGGATGAGATGGTTTCAAAGCAAAAGCCACGGGGGCCCTGCTGGAGTGAGAGGCTGGAGGAAGTGGACTTGGGTCCCTGGGAGTTCAGCACCTCCTGCTAGCCCCCCTCAAGATGAGTACATTTTCCTGACATGCTCCAACACCCTCCTCCAGGAAGCCTTCTCAGATGCCTCTATGCCCCATTGGGAGGGGGGATAGGAGGGTGGTGGCTCCAGAGAGAAGGCATTGCTGCGACCTTTCCTCTTTCCTGTCAACGAAAGTTTATTAAGCATCTTCTGTGTGCCTGGACTGTGTGGGAAGGAGTAGGTCCATGAGCAGTATAGACACAGCCCTGCTCACATGTGGTGAGCCAGCAGTAGGGCCTTCCTATATTCCCACTGCAACTGTCTCACTGTCCTGAGCAGAGCTTGAGAGCCCTCTGCAGGAAGAGCTGCCTGGGGTAGCAGCTTTGCCGGCAGAATTTAGAGGTGCTAGGAGGCCTCCCGCTATGAAATGTATTTCCACTTGAAAGTTGAGCCTGAGCGCCCCCCACCAATTGGAACAGCAGAGCTGGAGCCCCTGCCTGTGAGGACGGCAGAGCCCAAGCCCTCACCCAGCCACTATGCTCCCTTTCCTTGATGTTATTTTTACACTTTTTCCTAAAACACAGCCTGAGCGGGCCCTTCTCGACTCTATTAACATTAGGAATCTAATCAGTAATCAGGCAGCTCATAATTTTCTGATTAGCTCTGATTAGGCCTAACCTCGGGGGGAGAGGCAGTGGGACGGTGAGGAGGGAAGCAGGGCCAGAGGGGCATGGGATGTGCCTGAGGGGGTGCTGGCGGGGCTGGAGGTGGGGGGCAGAAGGAAAGAGGCCCTGGTTCCACTGTGGTCTGTCCTGGGGGAGGGCATGCGGTGAAGTTTTGAGTTGCACTGAGTCAGAGAGGTGGCAGGGCTCAGAGAGCAAGGGTGGCAGGGAAGGGGCCCGTGGCTCACTCGCAGTGAGGACCCAGGGCAGTTGGGCCAGGATTTTCAGCACCTTGGACAGAGTAGGAGGGACGGGCAGGCGGCCTGCAGGACTGGGTGTGGGCACTTGGGTCCTTGCCGTGCTTAGGCCCCGCTGGGTCCCACTCTAGGAATTATCCCAGGCACAGTCCTTAAGTGACAGTAACCGTGACGAGGATGGGTCCTCTCAGAGGGCTGCAACACATGACCTTGACGTGGAGAACTGTGGCTAAGGGCACCGTAGACGGGGCCGGGCTTGATGATCACTACTTTCAGTGTGGAGGCACTGAGGCTGGGGCCCCCTACTGCACAGTGGGGGAGTCACCGCCTGGAGGGACTGACCAGGCAATGGTGCCAGTTAGGGGCAGAGCCTGGACTTGTACTGAGGCCTTCCTTTTGACTGAGGCCTGTTTGCCCTCTTGGACATGCCCAGATGGAACCATGGTGCTGGCCAAACCAGACCCATGGTCATCCCTGGCCAATCATGACTCACCCACTAGACCCTCACCCACTAGACTTTCCCACAGGTGCAGACTTCTCGGCGCCACACCCTGGAGCTCTGGTCCGGTCAGGGTCAGAGTGGCCTTGCCCTGTCCTTCGTCTGGATCACAGGTCACCACCCCTTGTTGAATGCAGCCATCCAGGTGACCTTTGATGAAGTGCACGAGCCTTTTGGCGGAGACGTGTACAGCTAATGCCATGCAAATTGGCACAGAGGCAATCAGTCTGACTCTAAAAGCTGCCCTACCGGCCGCGGGCTGGCTCATTGTCTTTTCTGTCAATTTGCATCTCATTACCCAGAAGGCTATGCTCACTGGAGGTTAAGAGAAAAAGAGAATCAAGCAAGCCCCACTGAGTCCTACTGCCAGCTTGGGCATGGCCCACATGTGGGCAGGGCTGTCTGGTGGACTCTGTCATGAGGGATACTCCAGAGGGAGCCTTGCTAGCCCCTCAGTCCCATCGCTACCACCACCATCACCTCTGCCACCACCTGAGGGCTTCTTTCATCACTATCAGCACCATTACCTCCATCGTCACCAATGATCCCACTTAACCAACATCAACGTTCCCATGACTACTGGTCAACATCCCCCATCATCACAGCCAACACCGTTCCATCATCACCACCACTATGAGCCTATCCCTACTGCCAACACTGTCAGCCCAGCACCATCACCACCGTCATCGCCAGTGATTCCCGTCACCATCACCACCGTCATCCCCAGTGGTTCCCAGCACCATCACCACCGTCACCCCCAGGGGTCACCCCCATCGCCAGCAGCTACACCACTGCTACCTTCACTCCCATCATCACAGTCACCAGCCCCACTGCTGTCGCTGCTCCCATCCTCACTGTCTACCATCAGCTCCACCATCAACAGCACCTCCACCGCCTTCACTGTGGCCCTCACTCCCCCGCTTGTATCTCGCGTCTCCTTGGGATCACCACCTGCATCACTCCCCTCACCACCCATCCCCTCTGCATCCCTGAGGAACGTCTCATGAATGGGCAGAGACTACTCTTTACCTTTCTCTGCCCATAACCCTCCAGCATCATTGGAAGACTAAGAAGGAACCTGTAAACAAGGGATTCAGCGGTCAAACATCATAAATCAACCAACCAGATCTGTCCTGGACACTGGTGCTTGTAACTGGGTGTCTCAGGAAGGAAGCCCTCATGGCCACGGGGGTGGGGAGGGTGAGGCTGACTTTACTCCCCTGATGAGCAACCACAGTGCCCCGTGGGGGCAGAGCCAGGAGCACCGTGTCTGCCGTGGGCAACCGATGCTTGTCCCTCACTGAACCTTAGTCGTCGTTCAGTTGCTCAGTTCTGTCCGATTCTTTGCAGACCTCATGGGCTGCAGCACATCAGGCCTCTCTCACTATCTCCCAGAGTTTGCCCAAGTTTATGTCCATTGTCACTTAATCCATTGAACCTTAGTTACTTTGACTCTAAAATGAAGCTCTGAATAGTCCTGACCTCACAAGGCCATGGGAGGTGAAGGCAGACAGTAAGATAACGTTGAGGATCTAGGACCCGCTCAAAAGGTCACATAAAACCTATGGGAGGGGCTTCCTTGGTGACCCAGGGGTTAAGACTCTGTGCTCCCAATGCAGGGGGCATGGGTTCGATCTCTGGTTGGGGAACTAAGATCTCACCTGCTACACGGCACAGCCAAAACAAGAACCTGAGGGAGAGTAGTGTGGTTAGACCAAACTTGGAGGGCTTCCGGGAAGATGCAAGAGCAGGCCAAATGTGAAGGACAAGGCTAGATAGAGAGAAGGAAGGGGATTCCAAACAGGAGCCTCAGCAGCACACAGTCCTGGGGAGAGGAGGGGCCAGGGCGGCCGAGGCAGGTGGCTGCTCCTCCCAAGACTCCTTCTGTCTTAGGGTGCTTGTGGTCTCAGTGTGGCCGAATCTCCTCCACAGGACATTGATTCACACCTTGCTTCACACATATGTTCCCTTTAAGCCCCACGAAGCCCAGTCATCACTCCCACTCCATCGCCAAGGACACCAAGGCTGAGAGATGAAGCTGAACGAAGAGAAAGCAGGGGTTCCCCAGCAGAGGTCACCCAGAAGGGTGGGAATGGGAGCCATATCTTTCTTTCCACTGGGGTCACCACTCTGCTGGATGGGGATGCTTGAGACTCCAGTCCATCACTGCCCACCAGCTCTGGTGGACAGCAGCACAGGCCCCACCTGGAACATGAAGCAGGGCACTGGTTGGCCCGGGGGTGATGCTGGGGGCCTGGGCAGAGGCGACAGGTGGACAAAAGCGTGGAGGCGGAGGGTGGGGTGGGCACAGCCTGGCTGCCAGGTGGAAACGTCCAGGGTAAAAGCTGCTCTGAATACCGGCTGCATCCCGCTGCTCCAATCAGCCTCGACACTTGGTTATTACGAGGAGTAAAGGCGGCCGGAGGGACAGCTGGAGCCTTGGCGACAACATTTAAGGCGTTTGTCAGAACCGTGGGACACGGGCTGCCAGGCGCTAATGGCTTCTGCTTGCTGCTGCCAAGTGAGAGGAGGGCGGGCAGGCGGAGGCGGCCTTGCTCCTGCCCGGGCCCCGTGCCTACCCCACACTGCGCGGCTGCTCCACGACAGGTAGGGCCCACCTGGGCCTTACAGATGCCTAGCAACGGCCGTAGAGCCATGGCACCAGCTGGGGAGGGTGGGACGGCAGCCAGGCAGCACGTGCCGGCCTATCTGGGGCATCTCTTCCCACCCCCTCAATCCCCAATGCAGGCTGCAGCCCGTCTCCTCTGGGACAAGGGTCAGGGAGTCTGTTCTCTATCATGCCACCTCCCAGGACAGGAAACCCTGAATCTCAGCTGGCTAAGGCCACCTCGGCCCCTGATCTCCTCAGGCCTTCAGGCTGATCTTTGTGCAGGTGAGACCCCTCTAGTGATGGACCCACAATGGACTCAGATCTATCCTAACTGGGTGAAATCACCTCTCCTGGCCTCAGTTTTCCTCCCTATGAAATGGGGAAATGGCACCATCCACCGCCACTGCATGAGTGAGAAAATAGGAGAATGCTGAGGTGCTGACCACATGGAACCTGGAGGCACTTGGCTTATCAGGAAGGGCCAGCCCTGCTGACTTAGTGGTAAAGAACCCATCTATCAATGCAGGTTCGATCCCTAGGTCGGGAAGACCCTCTGGAGAAGGAAATGGCAACCCACTCCAGTATTCTTGCCTAGGAAATCTCATGGACAGTGAAGCCTGGTGGGCTACAGTCTGTGGGGTCACAAAGAGTCAGACACAACTTTTTAGTGACTAAACAACACCACATCAGTAAGAGAGTCAGATGTCCCTGGGAGCGAGGAAGTGTGAGCCTGAGGCTGCCTGAAGAAGGAAGTAGCTCCTGGAGTGGGGCCACAGCAAACTACAGGGAAGGGTCAGGACTTTTCCAGGGAGGAGAAACCATGGCCAGGTGATCAGGTGGGGCTTTGAGTGTTCCTGAAATATTTAGGGTTGTCAGGGAATTCCTGCACCTGGAAGTGCATTTGGACCTGTCATAGCCACACCACTGAGCACTCACTGTGCTGTTCATGAATCTCTAGAGCAGCCCCTGCAAAGCTGCTCCCATTCCAAACCCATTTTCCATATGAGGAAACTGAGGCTCAGGGGGGGTTACTCAGTTTGCACTCACAGCTCTTTGAGGGCAGGAGAGGGGGCTGTCCTTGGGACTGCGTAACTAAACTTCCCTCCCCCACTCATCAATTCACCCATGAAACATCCTGAGCCCCCTCTGACATCATGAAGACCCTCTGAGGAGGAAAGGAGCCTTGGATGGCTGTGGATCAGAGAGAATGGGACAGGGGAACACTTTGGGGCTGGGTGAGAGATTTGGGCGGCAGGAGGAGACTTGGGTGGGCCTGAGCTCATCTTAAGCTTCACTGCATGACCTTGCACTCATCTCCCTGGGTGGCCGTGAGTTCCTGCCCTTTTCCCAGGGCCCAGGCTGAGGCCAGAGAAGATGGGAGGTGTATGTGGAGAAGGTGGGGGTTGCATGTCCTCAAGGTCACTCGGTGACCTCGGGCCCCCAGGAGCCCTCTTCCACTTGCGGTCAGCCTCCAGCACTGTGCCAAGCACAGCCTGTGACCCTCACGGCATTAGGGCGGAGTGCTGCAGTGGGTTTGTATTCATCAGTGTTAAGCTTAGTGATCCTTTGCAGGCAGCTGTGCTAGGCTGTGCCTAGATCTGAGGCTGTTGCCTGAGTTCAGGGCCTGGAAGGGCAGGGCCCAGAGGAGCAGACTCTGAGTCCTGGGCTGGGTGGATCAGCCCCAGGGTCATCCTTCCACGCCCGTCAGGGCAGACCTTCCATGAGCGATCTTCAGCCCACTTCACAGGTGGCAACATCAAGGCTCAGCAAGAGGTGGGACCCCCCCCCCGCCTCCCCACCACTAGCATGGGGGTGAGAAATGAGGCTAAGTGTAGAACTTGCTCACCACTCTTGGGTCTGTTTCCTTTCTCTAAATCCAGAGCCAGGCACTCTGGGGCAGGGAGGGTCTTTGTGGCTAGGGTCAGCCCAGCCTCAGCCCACCAAGGTATTGAAGGCCTCCATCTGATTCCCAGCCCCCTGCTCTGCATGGCCCAGGCCTGCTGACCCATCCTCGGGGTCAGGTCCTGGCCATAGGGACCTTCCCTCTCCAGTATTCTGAAGCCTGATGTCATTCCCCTATCCCCCAAAGCCTCTTAGTGCTCTCCCACAGGAAAGGGGGCAATGGGACTCCTGTGACTGGGGACTCTTGGAACTCCAGGGAGGAAGGTGTGCCGAGGGATCTTCCACTTTAGTAGCCAGTGGGAGAGGAAACCTCTTCCACTGGACTTTGTGGTCAACAGTTTTGCAATCCTGGGGGTGGAGGACTTGGACTTGAAGGAGGAGGACACGTGTGCATTTGCACTTGTACATATACACAGGTGTACCCGCATGAAAGGATGTGAATGCAAGTGCAGACATTAAGAAGCCCCGTGTGTGTGAATATATGCGTACAAGGGTATGGGAACCCCTGTGTATATGCATGCATGCGTGCAAACATGCATTCAGACCCTTTTGTACACAGTAGGTGGTCCTCACCTCCGTGCCAGGAATTCATCTCCTAAGGCTCAGGTGGGCGGGGCAGCTTCCCGCTGTGGCTGGGCACCCGGACGCCTGCCGTGCGCACCTGCCACACGGGCCCTCTGGTGCCACCTGCCTCCTTCATGCCTACTGATCCACTTCTCCCGTGTGCCCTCAATTTGCCCCCCGGTTTACCTTCCTCCCATCCCTCACCCCACTGCGATCACTTTGTTTTGTGTTATCTTATACAAACTAAACAGTATGGAATCAGTGAACAGGAGATGCCCAGGGCCCCTCCTCCTTCTTCTTTCAACAAACATGTTCAGGGCCTGTGCCAGAGACACAGGCCAAATGAGGCTCTCTGCCTTGTTCCCACAGCATTCGCAGCAGAGGGAGGGGCTTCCCCTTGTCTCCATGCTCATCCTGCCCCCCAGCCCATACTCATGGTACAGCCAACACCAGGCTAGACACATGTCCAGAGCAAGGGAATCCTGTGCCCCAGTCCCAAACCAATGGCCCCACTGGGTGCCTTCATGACTACAGTTATCACTTATGGGGGCCCAGAGTCCACATGTGACCCACACAGCCATGGTGGGTGAGGCTGCTGCTACCAGTCCATTTTCCAAAAGAAGGAGGCACAGGCCAAGGGGGTTGAGTACTCCACAGCCACAGAACGTGCAGGAGGGAGAGCAGGACGCACCCCTACGTCTATCAGATGCACTGTAGCCTGTGTTGGCCACACCTGTGGGACTGGTGATCCCCGCACTGTCAGCGGCTCTCATCCGCAGTCCCTGGCAAGGACCAGATGGGATCTGAGGCTTCGGGAGGAGGGACATGCTCTGGACTGCAGCCCAAGTGTCAGCTCCCAGACTCAGCTCCTAGCAAAGGGGGGAGAAGCTGAGAGACACGTCGTGAAAGTCTCTCCCCAACACCAACCCATGGGAAGCAAGACTTGGCTTCTGTGGGGAGTTGATTTAAATCTCATCTCCATCGGTTAGAACACAAAGCACTGTTCCTTTGGTTACCAGGAGGCTCACAGTCACCCTGGAGGCTCAACCAGACCAGGCAGCTGGTCCTGGGGCTGCTCATCTTGGTTCTTTTGTCTCATATTATTATACATATTCTATGTTTTTAAAACCTTGTGCTTTTTATTTTTCAAAAAGATTTCTTTTTTGATTGAGGCGGGTCCTTGTTGCTGCACATGGGCTTTCTCTCGTGGTGGTGAGCGGGCGCTGCTCTTCACTGGTACCCAGGCTTCTCATGGCGAGGGCATCTCTCATGGTGGGCACTGGCTCTAGGCACCCCGTAGCTGTGGCACACCCATGGCATGCGGGATCTTCCTGGAGCAGGGATTGAACCCATGTCCCCTGCATTGGCAGGTGGATTCTTTACCACGGGACCACCAGGGAAGCCCCAACTTTGTGCTTTTGAAAAATGTACTTAATTCATTTGGCTGCACCAGATCTCAGTGGCGGCGCGTGTGATTTTTTAGTTGGGGCATGTGACCCCTTAGTTGTGGGAAAAACCCGGTGCTTAGGTGGAGAGGTGCTCCATATTTTGTCAAAAAGCAGATTAAACTGTGCTCCCCATCCCACCCACTCTCTCCTCTTTCAAGAAGCAGCTAGACCCATGGGAAGGAAGACAGCTCTGCGAGGCAGGGGCCTCCGTGCTCTGTGATTTCACACACTCCCCAGCCTCAGGCTCACTGTTCCCCTCTCCTGGACCCCTGTCTTTGCTCCCCCACCTCCCCGTCCCACGAACCAAGGAGAGTAAGCGGTTCTGGGAGGCGAGATCTCCTGAGGATGGGCGGCAGGGCCCTGCGCCGAGCCAATGGGCTGGCCGGCATCTGGCGGGCAGGCACAGCCGTCTCCCTGCAAAACAAGATGCTTCTTATTGAGATAACGAACCGCTCCATTTAGATCCAAATTAACCTCCCCCAATTACCCCATTTTCTACCACATTTCACCAGACTGAAATCCCCCTCTGTCCACAGACTGGGCCCCGTCCCTCCTCTCTCCCAAAGCCATGCCCCCACCACATTCAACAGCTCCAGAAGGGTTGGCAGTGGCGTGGTCCTTCCCTGGCCCCATTTTCCTTTTATTCCTTTCTTTTTAGGGGGTGAGAGGAACGGGAAGTTTGATGCAGCTGCCACTCTGAGGAGTGGGAATTTTTATTTTATTTTTTTAGCTCATTCTTTGAAATAAGGATGCAATATGGGATCAATTTTTGATGACAGTGAAGTAAAAGGGGAAAATAGTAGCAATTTTCTCTTCTGAACATGCCCTATTTAATGGAAGGATGTCACAGTGGGGTTTTATCCAGAGGAGGGAGGGGGCCTGGTTCCCAGGGACACACGGTCAATCAGAGATGCATGGCAGGGTCTCAGTCTGGGAGTGGCTGAGCACCCCTCCCCATCCCCCATGAGGATGGCTACCAGGGTCCAGGACTTAAGATGGAGCGAGACTGAGGCCACAGGCTCCCTGTCACCTTCTGCAGCCCGGCTGCATTGACTGTCTCCCCTGACCCAGCATCAAGGTGGACCCTCCCTGCCTTGTACTCTGCTGGGCTCGGCCTGCATCACAGTTCTAGAGCTGGGACCATTCCCCCCCAACCCCACCGCCACCGGGATCTGGTGTTAATCAGGGTTATAAAGGCCTGCCCAGCTGCTGCTTCTACCTTTGTGTTGAACCTAGGGAGCTGAGCTTCAGTGAGCCTGGAACTGGGGGAGGGGGTGGAGAATGAGTGTGGAGGGAGATGGGGGAAGGGGATGAGACACTCAAGGATGGCGAGACACTCAAGTGCCAGGTCCTGAGCTGCCAGGACCTGGGGCGGCCAGGGAACCCAGGGCTCTTGTCTTGGGGTTCAGGAAGCGGTAAGGAAAGGTGCAGAGGTGGGGGGCCTTCTCAGGGGAGACTGCAGGAGGAACTGTCTCCTCCAGCATCAGACATGAATTGGAGTCAGACATGGGCTGTGTGGAATGGGGGGGCCTTCAGACCCAGTCCAGTAGAAACCTGAGGTCCCCTGCTGGGTATCAGGGAACTGGCCCTGCTCTGGCCAGCCTCAGCTCACCCTTCCTGAGGTCCAGTCCCCTCTGGCCATCTGTCTTTCCAGACCTTCCTCACCTTGCTGTGCACAGACTGGGACAGGAATGAATTGGAGCCGTATCTCAAAGGCCTGAGCAGCCCAACCACAGACATCTCATTCACAGACACATGAAGTCACGCCAGGCAGCTCGTGACCCACGAGCACAGCACACGGTCATGCCAAACCACACAGAACCCACAGCTATGAAGATAAGCAGCCCCGTGCCTGCGCAAGCTGGGCTCCTGCCCAGATGCAGTCCTTATAATCAACAACTTTGACTTTACACAGTGAGCAGAGTACTGGCCTCTCCGGAGCCTATTTCCATCCACCACTCATAACCCACTACATACAAGCAACACACAGTCCCCAACGCAATCTTACAGACTCTTCATTGTGAAGCCAAAGGGGTGCTGGCAAGAACAAGCCCTTTTGCCTCCTCTAGGTACCCCGTGAAGCAGAAACCGAGGGGCAGGGCAGCTCCTGCCTAGAAATGCCTGCAGATCCCAGGAGGGGAGTGGGGAGATGGTGGGCTGGGCCTGGCATCCCAGTGCCCGCCTGTTGACAGATGCCACCCAAAGCCACACCCACTACCTCCCTTTCCTCCTCGACTGTGGCCGGGCTTCTGAAATAATTAGCAATTCTGCTCAACAAAACGCTAGCCCGATGGGATAATAAACTCCAACATCTGTCAGAAGAGCGAGCTCCTATGGAATTGCCAAGAGAAACATTTTTCTCCTCATTCAATTCACATTTAAATCGAAAACAACCCCTCCAAGTCTGTGCCAGGCCGGCGGCACAGGGCTCTGGGAGCCCACAAGCTGTTCCCGGGCCTGCAAAGAGGCCTGGACGAGTGGCGATCACTCACTCAAATTAACAAATCGTTTTATTTAGAAATGAGAAGTTATAAGTGATGGATGGCTTGAGAGCTCTGGTGGGGGGAGGGAGCCAGCCATCAGCCCGGCTTCTGTGCTGGAGGTGGGGAGTGGTGGGCAGCCCTCTGTCATCCCTCCCCCCATGCCCCAGGCAGGAGGGCCCCCAGAGAGCTTCTGTCATGGGAGCCAGCCTTCTCCATCTCCACAACCCCCCAGTGTGGCAGGCAAGCCAGGAATTATGCCGATGTTCTGCGGTGAGAAATTGAGGCTCAATGAAATGCCCAAGGTCCCTAGTTGCTCCTGCCAGCCTGAGAAGGTCACAGACCCCACTCTGAGGGCACTTATTCCAAAGCAGCTTCCTGGACCTGCAATTCCACCTCTGGGCTCCAGGAGGTGCTGCACACACAGCACTGAGTCCTGTGTGAGTTCTGGCTATGGACAATCACGGCTTTGTCCAATACAACAACATTCTTCTGTTTTTAAATTAATATTTTCTTATTCACTTGACTGCACCAGGTCTTATTTGCAGTCCATAGGATTTCTGATGTGGTGCATGGGCTCTGGCTTCTCTAGGCACTTGGACATCTCTCGAGCTGTGGCACTCGGTTTATTTGCCCACAACAGCTTAGTTGCCCTGCGACACGTGGGATCCCAGTTCCCTGATTAGGGGTTGAACCTACTTCCCCTGCACTGGAAGGTGGATTCTCAACCACTGGACCACCAGGGAAGTCCCTACAACTACCTTCTTGAAAAGAAGCCGTGGAGACTTGAGTTCTGGGCCTAGGGTCTCCAATTCACTGTCAGCACCATGACGGATACACACCTGGACTGCCAAGGGCCTTCCCAGCGATGAGGGCCTCTGAGGACCAGATACCAAGTACTGATGAATGGGGGGAAAAAGGCTGACAGATGAGCCTCAGTTCTGGTCAGACCCCTCCCTGGGGACAACAGAATGCTCATATGTCCTCCAACTTCCTCCTTCAGCGCCTGTGTATCCCCATCAGTGCCTGCGTGCCCTCGTCAAGGACTCCGCCGCTCTGTCTATAATTTCCCAGCAGACTGTTCTTTCTTAGAGGAAGGGACAATGCTGTGTTTTTTTTTTCCCATCCAGCGGCCCTAGTGCCCAGCTCTTGGTAACTGTTTGGTGAATAAAGAAAAGAATGAATGAATGTCTAGCTGCACAGCCACTCAAGAGGCATGAGACAGGGGCTCGATAATACCCAGTTATCATGACACTCTCTCACCTCCATGCTTTTACACATGACACTCCTTCTGCACGAAGGCCATTCTCCTCCTCTGCCTGGACAACTGTTTCCTGCCTCTTAATGCCCAGCTCGGTTGCACCCTGTGCTGGGCTTCTTTCTGCTTAGCTTCTCATAGCTCTGGTTACTGAGGGGCAGGTGCCAGGCTGGCTTACAAGGCTGGCCATCCTGGGCCGGTTCTCTTGAGGTCACAGTGGGGTCTGATTCCTCCTGCGTCCCACCCTTGGGCCAGAGCTGGGTCTGTGGGGGCTGAGGGCACAGTTGACCTGAGAGTTTCTCAGCTTAAGCAGCTTGTCAGGAGCTGCTGAAACAAACCCAGAGATGCCCCTGGTGGGTAGAAGGGAGTGTGGAGAGGTGAGAAGACAGGAGGCAGAGCCAGAGGGACAGACAAGGGAGGAGCGAATTCCAGGAAGGCAGGATGAGGAGGGGACGGCGCGCTGGGGCTGACACTAGAGGCTGGGCTGAGATCCCTACTCTTCCTGTAGGCAGGCCGCCTCTTTGCAGGAGGCCCAGGGGATGGTTCCTCCTCCCTAGGCTGTTATGACCGTGAGCTCAGAGGCTCCACCGTCGGGAGACCTGCTGTGGGACATGCCTGCTGATTTGAGTCCCTTCCGAGGTGAGAGCTGGCAAGGATGGGGGTGCCCTGTGAACCCCAACCCTCTGTCCTGGACTCCTCGGGCACTGCAGGAAGTGTGGGGAGACGCTTCACAAGCCATGGGGCCACGTCAGACTGAGACGGGATCTTGGGAGACCTGGGTCGTAGCTAGAGCTTGTGAGTCTAGGGCAAGTTCCTCTTGCCTTCTGTGCCTCAATTTCCCCAAATGAAATATTTGACCTAGTATGCCTGCCTGCAGCGGCAGTGGTGTGGGGACTGGAGAGAGGGGGACAGCTGTGACGGGGCTGGGCACCAGGAGTCACCGGGGCTTTCCAGGCAGGAACGCGTACGTGCGTTTGTGTCTCCCTGGGACACACAGATTGATATCACACACGGGCAAACATGGGCTGAGATGCACACTTGTACACATATTACACGTCTATTAGTAGGCACTTACGTGAGGACCTAGGCCTGACTGTGCACCTGTGGCTGGAGACTGGGAGACAGGATGCAAGCACATGGCTTTATACACACACACATTTGCTGGTGCCCGAAGCACACCCACAAGAGTGCCTACAGTGAGATGGGCCATGCTGATGCTGCAGACATCTCGAGACAGTAGAGCTCTCCCCTCCCTTCCTACCCCAGCTCACCACTCTTCCAGCACACACCACACGTCTCTCACACCCCCATGCACGCAGGCTCTGCTCTGGAGAGCACTGTCCTCCTCAGCCATACACACAGGCGTGCATATCCGTCCAGTGCCATCCCTGACACGCACACGGGGCGTGTTCCAGCCAGAGACAACCCCCACTGAGCAGACACACATTCCACTTGTCTTCTGGGAGGGTCCCCCCATCACTGCTATGAACTCTAACGGGCACTTGGAGTTCTATCTTGCTGACGCCAGGGTGCCCTGGGGCTGGGCAACCCAGGAAGGTCCAGTGCCACCTGCTTGGCCCACCCGGCTCAGCTCACCACCTGTACAGAGGCCCAGCTGGGCACAGGCGGGTGTTTGCAGAGCTCCTGCCATTCAGGCTCCTGGCAGGAGAAGGGGAGACTCAAACTGATACTCAGAAGCTGTGACCCAGGTGGGGAGACGAGCCAGGAGGAGGGCTGGCTCCTCCTTCTTACCACTTTCACCCTTGCTCACGCTCAGACCTGCACTGTGGGTGGCGGCGGCGCGCCCCGGGCCTCCCTGCTGTGACTGTCCTCTGACAGCCCATTACACATCCTCATATTACTTGTCTACCCTCTGCCTTCCCTCTGGACCAGAAGGTCCCCAAAGGCAGGACTGGGTTTGCTCCGTCACTGCCAAGTTCCCAGCAACCAGCACAGGGCCTGGAACACAGGTATGTACTCGGGGAATGAGTGCATGGGCAGCACCTGACATGACAGGTTCAGGTGAGATGGGCTGCGAAGGGAGAAAAAAGCCTCCATCCCTGGATGTAGCAACTGAATGAGTCCTGTGGAGATGCGAAGGGAGGAGGAGATGGCAGTGCTGTCTTGAGTCCCTTGGCCTTTGGGGGCTGGAAGAGGGTCTCTGGAGGAGGGAGAGGTACCACCTGCAATGGTAGCATCTCAGGATGCGTCATGGTGGAGGTGTGCCCAGAGGAAGCTGTGAGTCTGTGGGAGGCTTCCTGGGCTGGCCCAGAAGCCCTGAGGTGGAGGCCCTCACCTGCAAATGAGTGGAGAGATGACAGGAATGTGTGGAGGTGGGGACTCGTGTCTGCTGGACAAGGGAGGGCTTACAGACAAGGAAGCCTAAAAGGTGGAGCCAAGGAAAGGGTTTAGCAAGAGAGATCACGGGCAGATCTTGCAGGATCCGATCAGGTTGGATCCTTGCAGATCATGCAAGAAGAACTTGCAGAGATTTAGATGGCTCCAGCTCTCAAATGGGCAGCAGAGGACATGGTGGGATCTCCTTCCAGACTCAGGGACAGGTTAATGGGCCATTGCCTGGGGCACAGGGTCAAGCCAGCCTGTCTCCAGCCCCATAATTAAAGAGGGTGTTCTGGTTCCCCGACGTCAAGGATCTGTGTCCCAGCATCCCTCGGTCATGATCTTGTGAGCCAGGACTTGATCTTGTGCCTCTGAACTGAACTTGGAATTTAACCTGTGAAGCAGGTGTGACCCAGCGGGTGACCCTGAAGCCACGACACAGCCCAGGACTGCATCTTGACATATGGGCGGATGCGGCTGAGATCTTGAGTGATTCTGTGGGACAAGGTGGGAGTGCATGCAGGGAGCTGCTGCCCTTCCCCAAATCTGGCTGTGACGCCCAGGGTTGGCATCCTCAGAAATGCCTCCCTCAGCAGAGCTGGGGAGCCAGGGATGGTGACCCAGGGCAGGGGGCAGCCAGTGCCTCCTCTGGGCCAGGACTTGGTTCCCTCGGTTTTGCCATGGAGACCCAGGAAGGCTTGACCTCCACTCCTTGCCCACCACCCCCTTCCCCCATCTCTCCTCCTAAGAGGAAAATCACAGGGAAGCAAATCTTGGGGGGAGAAAGCAGAATGTTTTTAATTAAAAGTTTAAGAGAATTTACATCCCGAGGGAGTGGAAGCAAGAGAAGGCGGGGAGAGAGTCGGAGGCGGGCGCGAGGGAAAGTAGGCCATGGCAGCCGAGGGCTCCAAGCCCCACCCTTCTAGCCGCCCGGGGTCCTCACTGCAGCAGGTTCTGAGCCACTGAGAGCTCTCTGCGCTGATGGGGGCTCAGAAGCTGCAGGTTTTCCATCTGGGAATGGGTCAGGGGAGGTGGGGGCAGGGGAATCAAACAGAGACGGCTCCCTCTGCTTGGCCCCAGCTCCAGGGTCCCCAGGCCAGAGCCATCCTGCTGGGTCAGGGACAAGGCCTGGGTCACCTGTGGTCCATCGGGGGTCTCTACACGTGTCCTGTGCACAGTCCACCGTTCGAAGAGCCCCCATCTCACAGCTAGACCCGACCCTGCCTGGGGTGGGTGAGTGCTAGTATGGGGCGTGCTTGGGGTAAGCCGCCCTCTGTGAGACCGTGTCCATTGGGGCCCAGGAGGCAGATAGGTAATAATGAAAGATCACTGGGGCTCTTAGGAACCAAGTGTTTATCGCACACCTGGGGCTCAGTCCATCCACACATGGCCACCTGTGCCAAGCAGAGGCCACCTGGCATCCTGCCTCATCCCTGCCTGCCATTACATGTGCCCACATCGGAGCTCATTAGCTGAGCCCGCCTTGGGCCTGACTTGTCCCCAGGTATGACCACGAGCGCACAGGTGTCCCCCCAGGCAGGGCTCAGTCAGGCCTGAACCATCCCTTCCTCCTGACCCAGAAAGGACACTGACACTGCCCACTGACCTCCACCTGCTCACCAGGCCCTGGGTTTGGGATGTGCATTGGGGAGGCCTTGTGCAGGTACCGGTGCATGTGGCGGGCCCTGTGTGCAGGGGGCAGGGCCAGAGCTGGCCTGTGAGGTGGCCCCAGGCCTAGAAATCTTCCCTCGCCATGTCCACTCCTACCCATTCCTGGGAGAAGGAAAAGGCGAGGGGAAAATGTGACAGATGAAATATTTTGCAAAATGAGCTAATTACACGGCAGTCACCCAGGGAGATGAGATTAGCAGAAGAATATTTGATAAAAGGAGGCCTAGGTATGTAGATGAGTGGTGGGGAAAGGTCCGTGTCACATCACTGGGAGATTGTGGAGTGCACGTACCTGTGCGTGCATGCACACACACACACAGACACACACACACACACGTGCTCCTCCACCACCACTCCCTCCCCAACAAGCTTGTGTCTTTGGATGGGGACTTTTGCTTGTGGTGGGGGTCCTGCATGTGAACATTCGAGACTCAGAGGGTCTCAGCGTGCTCCCCTACCCCAAGCTAATCTGCAGCCACAATGGACTCTGTGTGACCTTCGCTCCCCACCCCCAGGGCCCCTGCATGCTGTTCCCTTTCTCAATGCTTTTCCCCGCCTTCTGACAGGCAGATTCCTCCATCCTTCCAGCCTCAGCCACAGGGCTATGAATCCACACTTCAAGGTAACTGGGGTGCTTTTCCACGTGCTCCCAAAGTGAGGTCAAGTGATGGGGATCTTTGCTGTGGACCAAGCCCCCTCCATGTAACAGCGATAACTCCATGGCACACACGTCTATGAACCGATCAAGTCTCACCTTGGACGACCCTCTTGGCAATCCTGCCGGGTGGACTCTTACCACCCCATTTTACAGGTAAGGAAACTGAGACTCCAAGATAGGAAATCACCAGCAAAGGCCACACAGCTGATGCAGCAGTGCTGTACCTGAGATCTCACTTGGCCCTTCTGCCTCCTGACCCAGATGCCGGCCTGGTCCATGCCTCGGAGGCCTCGGTCTCCTGGGTGAGTCACCCTTGAAGACTCATTTCTGGAAAACCTACTGATGAAGTGGGTGGGGGTCTCATTCATAAGTAAGTAGGGCTTAAAGATTCAGCTCTGCCATATGGCCCAAGGATGAGGCCCCCAAGTGGTGGAACAGCCTTGGTTAAAGGGTGGGGAACCTGAGTTCTCCCCAGGCTCAAGGCAAGTTGCTCCCCGTCTCTGGGCCTCTGTTCCCCTGTCTGTCTGTGACAGGCACCCCTCAGTACAAGCCACCAGCCAGAGGCTGCCCACCTCTGCCCCCAGTGCTGCAGCTCCCCACCTTCCCACACCTGCACGGCTCACACGTGCACGTCAGCTGGCCTGGCTCAGGCCCCCTCGAGGCCTCTCCTGGAGTTCTGATCCCTTGCCTGGACCCCGTCTCACTGCCTGTCTATCCATCTGTCCATCTGCTGGACTGTTCAGGCCCCCTCTCCTCTGATATCTCTGGATCTGATAACTGGGAACCCAGGGAGGAGAGGGCTGGTACTGGGGCCCGGGAGGTCAAAGGCCTTCTGCATAGAGGGTGGATAAGCCCCAAAGCTGGCCTTCAAAGGCTTGGAGGCTGACTCTACCAGGGAGTCCTCCTGAGTCATGCCAAAGTGACACTGTGCCTGACCTGAGTCCAGTTCCCTGCCTAGGGCTGTCTTTGCTGCTTCCAGCCACTTGCCCAGCCCAGGTCGGGCAGTCCTGTGGGTGAATCGGTGAGGCATGGGAGCTGCCCCACTGGCCCATCCGCCCCAACCGCCCAGGAAGGGGCTGGACCCCAGGGACCTGGGCGGCTGGCGGATGGGGCCTCGTACCCTGGCTATCTTGATAACTAGGCTCCAGCTGGTGTTGACACAGCAAACATGCTGCGACTCCCATTCGCCGAGGTACAGAGTGGGCAAACACCGGAAGGCTGGAACAAAGGGCCTGGCAACCGTGACCAGCCTCTCAAATAAGGGCCCCAAGGCCTGTGCCAGGAGGCAGGAAGCATCAAGCAGCCTGGACAGAGTGGCCCACAGAGGTGGGAGCTGGGGACAGGCTTTGGATGGGGTGTTAGGAGAGGGGGTAGAGCTGGCATGAGGTCCTACAGCCTCGTGTTGGCCTACCAGCGGGGCGGGGCGGAGCTGAAGGAGCCCAGGTCAGTCTTGTCCATTGGGGTCCATCCCACCTCACATCGGCACGGTGCCCACGCTCAGCTGATGTCACCACGGCCTGGGCATAAGCTCTGATGACAGATCTGTGAGGCTGCGCTTGTGGTCTACAGGACAGGTAAGGAAACTGAGGCTCAGAGAGTGTGAGCATTACCAAGGGCCTGGTGCCGCTCAAGGGGAGTGTGCGGGCTGCCCGTAGTGCCGGGTAAGACCCTAATTCTTGGCCACATCTTGCTCACCTGTATCATGTACCACGTTCCACCTTCCTAACAGGGACTCTTGGTCAGAGGTTCTTTTGGGGGTAGTGTAGGATCAGGACGACCCAGCTTGTGGTCACTGGGTGAGGTCGCAGCTAGACTCCAAGCAACAGCACCCACATGGGCACAGCCCATTCCCGCCTCTATCTCGAGGTCCACCTCCCAGCGCCTCCATGCACGTGCTCTGCGGAGCCAGCCAGAGGCGAAGCCCTCCGCCGCCACGCGTGGGCAAATGTCCGAACATGCCACGCACACACTCCTTCTACCTCTGCCCTTTGTACTCTGATGTGCCCTCTGCCTTGGATCCTCTTCCTTCCTCTCCTCTGCCTGGCTGAGACTCCAGTAACACTCCTCTTTTCCGCCATCCCAATTCCCCTAGACCTGGTCAATATCCACGGGCTCACTGCCCTGGATCCATACGTCATGGCCTGGGTCACACCCCTGTCACCTTGAGCAGACAGTGTGCTTCAAAGGAGGTGCCCTGCAGGGGTCCCTGTCCCTGGGAACCCAGGCTGGCATGTGCACCCAGGAGGTGCTCAGCACTCAGCCAACAGAGGCTGAAGGAAGCAAAAGACACGGAAGACCAGATATCCCATGACACGCTGAGGCGGGGTCGACCTCACAGGCCCCAGCCCAGGGTCACTGTGGTGCTGGGGGCTGGTCCAGCCTTCAGGTGTGGGCTTGGAGAAGACAGCTGAGGGGTCCACGAGGGACCTGAGGCCCCGCTCAGCACCCCAGAGCCCCCCATGCCCTCCCCACCTGCACTCCCACAATCCACTCTTCTTCAGACACCCACTGCTACAGACACTGCTCGCTGGGTATTCTGAGCCACCGAAAATGGGCTGAGAGAGGTAACTGGCTGCTCTGAGGACTGCTGGTGGTTTCGAAAGGGCCGTGTTTACAGATATGCAGCGACCGCCCCAGAACTCAGGCGGTGGGCCCTTCCGCCTGCCTCTGTCACCTCCCCATCCTCTCTGCCCTCCAGTGGAAATAGTTATGCACAGGCTGCACTTGCCTGGCTCCCTTCCCAGCCTACAACCCTTGTCTCAGCAGATTCAGTCTGAGTCACTTCACTGCTAGGCTAGGGCTCGTGCCTTCCTGCTTCCTTTTCTCCACCTTCGGAAACCCCCAGGCACTGCCCCTCTGCCAACCTTCCAAGGCTCAGCTCAAACACCACCTCCTCCCGGCTGTCTTCTTAGACTCGCCCTCCCACATCAGCCGTTCTGCACAACTTGTAGCTTGCTTTCCATCCCCTCGAAGTCTGTCATCCTGGAGGGCCACTAGCCTGCCCTGCCTTAGACGCACACCACCTCCCCCAGCCCTTGTACACGAGGATTTCAGAACAAAGGGCCAGACGCTATTAAAACTCAATTAAATTTCTCACTTCTCTGATCCTGAATTAGACTGGCCTGTCCCTGTGGCACCTGCAAGCCCTTTTACTCTGCTTCCTAGCATCTGTGCCCCCTACCGCTTGCCAGCTAGGACCCCCGGGGAGGTGGGCAGAGCGGGAGAGGCTCCTCCCACAGTGCTGGCCTCTGGGGAACGAGTCCAGCAAATCAATCACCCTCGGTCCCAGGCTTCGTTTCCTCTATTTGGCCAATGGCCCACTGCCCTACCCCATGCCCTAGATTCCCCCTCCTGTGGTGGGCAGGGGGCAGGGGTGTTAAAAAGGGAACACATGGCAGTGAGTCCCAGCCTGCATGTGCATCCAGCTGCCCTGACCAGCTGTTCTCCAGGGTCCCCCAGTAGAGCTCCTGCCCTTGCTTGTCTGGCAGACCCTCACCATTTCCCTTCCCAACCCTGGGCTTCTTCCTCTCTGCCCCAGTCAGCACGGCTCTGCTTCTCCATCCCTGGGAGCTAGAGAGGGGTAGGCACACTTGCTCAGGAGCCAGAGGAGCAGGGGGAACCATTACCCTGTCACAGCCAGGCAGTGGTTGGGTTGGCATCACCACTGAGCCTCTGTTTCCTCATCTGTAAAATGGGAACTCTGCCCCACCGTGAGCGGAGAGAGGCACCACACCCAGGGTTGGGCTGGGGGCAGTGGAGAAGGTTTGCTGAATGACAGAGAGAGCAAGCAAACGACAGGGAGACTGAATGCTGCCCCCAGGGCATGCGCCTGGCCTCGTGAGCAGGGCACCGGGTAGGAGAGGCTCAGACTCCCCATCCTGGGGTGAGACCTGGGCCTGGGGTGCCTCGGTCATGCATCCCACAGAAGGTGGGCACTGCTGGTCAGGGGACGCAACATGCCTGATGTGCAGCAACAGTCAGCCTTGCCTTTCAGTCATGGGAGAGAACACGGCAGAGAAGCAG
>SJYV01012100.1:98364-120281 GCA_006410875.1 Neotragus pygmaeus | reverse complement strand
GGGAGGGTGGGAGACCCTCAAGCACATTGCACCTCTGGCCCCCAGACCCTTCCTTCTGCGAGTGAATGTGAGGAGTGACCACAGCTCTTCTGACCTCTCCTGAGGCCCCTGGACTTTGCAGGAGGAGCAGGGAAAGGAGGCTGCGCCATAGGGGTAATCCCAGGTACCAGGGAAGTCCAGCCAGAAACCCACAGCTAGGCCCTTCCAGACCCCCAAAGGGGGTCAGGCAAGTGGGCAAAGAGGAGGGAGTGACGGGATTTCCCCAAGGATCCTTGGCCACACCCCTCCCGTGCCATCTCCCTCTCTGCTCCCAGGGAGGCCAGATCTCTGTCCTGCTAGCTCAGCCTGGGCGCCTTCAAAAGGTCTGTGCGTTTTCAACCACCCAGCAGGGATGGGGGTGGGGGCGGGCTCCCATTTGTGCGTCCACCAGCCTAGGAGAAGACCTCTTTGCCCAGGGCTCACGCTGGGCCCCAGGACCCTCGGGTGCACAGCGAGTAGACGTCGGTTCTTCAGCCCTTCCACACCCAGGTGGCCCACCTCCTCCAAAGTGCTCCTTCTGACCCCTGCTCCCGATTGGTCGCTCTTAGGCAGAGGTGTCCAAGGGCTCCCACGCAGTGGCAGCCGGTGGATGCCCATTCACTAACTCGACACCCCCTCATCCCCGGGGGCCCCAGCTGGCTCCCCTGGGTGGCAGTGGCACCTTGCCAGGAAGCAGCGGCGCTGTTTGGGTGAGGGGAGAATAATTAGCCTTAAACGCAGCAATCAGGGAGAAAAGGCTGCTTGGGCCCTCAGCGCCCACACGTGCGCCTAATTGGCTCCACGTGTCCGTGGCTCCTTTTAAGAGCAGGAAAAGTGGAAGGGTCAAGATCTCTTAATGGTCATAATGGAAGGGAGGCAGAAGCCGCTGCCAGCCCCACGTAAACACCTTTTAATTGCTCAGAGAAGGGTGGGCGGAGGCAGCCGCTGCTGCAGAATTCCCTGCCTGTGTGTCCACCATTCGTGTGCCTTTCAGAGCTTCCCTGGTCTGGAGTCAGACCCCAGAGGGTGACCTCCAGCCAGGACCCAGAGCCGCAGCCCTAGCCTCTGTCCTGCAAATATTCAGGAGGCTCCGACTCTGGGCCAGGCCTTGGCAGCGGGTGGTACCCCTGGCCCCGTCTTCCCAGGGTCCCTCTGCTTGTCCAACCTCCATCCATGAATGTATCTGTGGACCCAGCTTTGATCTGGCCTTCAGCTGCCTCCAAGGGCGAACATTTCCCCCGCAATTCATGACACCTCCTCCAGGCTGCCCCAAGCTCATTCTTTCCCCTTTGAACTGCAGGGATCATGCTCCTGTTTGGGCTGCTCCATCCTCTCTGCATCTCTTTGAGGTCCCCAATGTCACCCTGCTTCTGAGGTTTCTATAATGACTGCAGCTCTCTGTTTCATCAGACCAGTGGTTTTCAGCCGAAAGGGACTTTGCCCCCAGAGGATATCTGGCAACCCTTGGGGACATTTCTGGTTCTTGAAACTGGGGGAGTGATGTACACTGGCCTCTAGCAGGCAGAGGGTCAGGATGCTGCTTAACCACCTGCAATGCACAAGACAGCCCCCATAGCAAAGAATCATCCTGCTCAAAATGTCCACAGCACCAACCCCAAGAAACCCTGTATGAGGTGAAGTCTGAGAAAGGAAGCAGTGAGTCAGGGGGAGCTAGGCAGAACGCTGTCCCTCCTGACTACGGCAGGTGGTCTGCCCCACAGCCCCTGGTCCTTGGCTCCCTCCCTGGCTCATTCCTCCTGCTCCTCTGAACACCAAGCCCAGAGCGCAGTTCCTGAACAGACCCAGCCACTGCCAACAATGCATCAGTTTAATTGGGTTAAGTGGCCATTAGCGGCAAAAGCAGGGCGGCTCTGTGCAGAAGGGTTTTTAATTTTACTTTTTAAATGATGCTCGCTCCCCAGAGAGGCCACTGATGGTGGGAATGCTGCCCACCGGAACCCCTAGGACCAGAGCCACCGATGTACCTCCCCCCTGCCCCATCCCTCTGGGCATCACGGGGTTGGGCTAGGAGGGCTGCTCAGTGTCTTGTCTCCACTGCCCAAGGAAGATGCAGCGGGGGCAAGGCCTGGCCCAAAGTCATTAGGTCATCCCAGAGCTGGTCCCTGCCAGAGGGGACCCAGCTGCTCTTCCCTTGGCCCTGTCCCCTTGAGGATAGCAAGCACCTGGCCACTAGCGGCAGCACAGAGGAGGGCAGTACTGCGGTTTGGAGCCCGAGTGCCTGAATCTATAGTCTAGTTTTGCTCTGAGATCTGGGGCCAGTGGTGTAACCTCTCTGGGGCTGCTTCCTCAAATGTAAAATGGGGATGTATGTATGTACATATGTGAAAGTCTCTCAGTTGTGTCTGACTCTTTGTGACCCCATGGATGGCAGGGCTGCCAGGATCCTCTGTCTGTAGAATTCTCCAGGCAAGAATACCAGAGTAGGTTGCCATTTCCTTCTGCAGAAGATCTTCCTGACCTAGGGATCAAACCCTGGTCTCCCGCATTGCAGGCAGACTGTCTACAGTCTAAGCCACCAGGGAAGCCCAAAATGGGGATAGGAGGGGGTAACTCTGGGTTGCAGGGAGGATCTGCAGACATCTGAAGTGTTTCAGCTTATCTTAGGCTGCGCACTTGGTGGACACTCAGAAAGAGGCCAGTAATTGTGGAGAGAAATTATTTCTGCCTTTTTAGGGGAAATGTCCTGAACTTTGATTCAACACTGAATCATCTGTGGACCATTGAGAAATACTGAAGCCCAGCCTCATCCCTACATAATCTACTATGTGTGGTCTAGGGTGGGGCCTAGGCATCATGATTTAAAAGCCCTGCAGGTGACTCCAGTGTGACCACGGGGTTAAAAACGGTGCATGAAGGCAAAGATGCAAAGGCATGGGTTCTAGAAGGGCCTGGGCCCCCAAGACAATGAGAAGGAGCTGAAGGAATACAGGCTTGGGGTGGTGGTGAGGTGGGAGGGCAGAGCTCAAGGGCCAAAGTCTCCAGGTCCTGGATCTCGGCCAGAAATTCACTGCCTCCAGCTTATTTGAGGTTGGAGGTGTAAAGGTGTCCCTGAGATCAGGCTTCTAGCTGCCACACTGATGCCCCCTAACAACCTGCTCAGGCACGGCTGCTCTGGCTCTGGCCTTCCATTCTCTAGGAACCATGCTCACTGAGCCACACTGCCCTTGGCCTTGTCCCTGAGAGCAGCCTGGGATGCCCCACAGTGGGGTCACGTCTCACCTCCCACGGCCTCTCCCCTGAGCCCCATAGCAGGGGTGCCCAGGATGGTGCTGAAGGTGACACAACCTTCAGAGACACTGTTTTCACTGTGGCCTTTATAAATGATGACTCCCGGGGCTGTGAAACCGGAAGTACTGGGCAGGGATGGTCTCATGTCCCCATTTTCCAGAGGGATAAACTAAGGCCTGGGACAGGATGAGACTGAGAGCTCCAAAAGGACAGGAATGGGGCCTGTCCTTCCTCACTGCACTCTCAGCACTGGCCTGGCGCACAGTAGGCCTTCAGTGAGTGCTGAAGAATGGACGGAGGAAGGAATACAACCAAGAGATGACCTTTCTGAGGAAGGGGCTCTGAGAGAGGCTCCATCTGGGAGGACAAGAGAGTCTGGACTCGGGTCCAGCTCTGCCTCCAACGTGCTATAAGAACTGAGGCACCTCCCTACCCCTCCTGGAACTTGAGACCCAAACAAAGCAACAGGCTCTGTCTCAGAAGACCCATCCTCCAGGACAGCAGATGTCCCTAGAAGGTCCCCTCCATATCTCTAAAGCTGAGGCCCTAGCAGGTGTCCTGGGCTTCAGGAGGCTGCTTGCCTGGCATTGCGAAATCCCTGACTTGGCCTGCTCTGCCTGACTCTTGGCTGAGAAAACTACTCTGTGCAGCTTGGAGAAACTGTTACAAACAACTGACTGTCCCTGATTAGATGAGACAATGAACTTCCGTCCTGCGTTGCTCGGTCCCCTCCTTTCGAGCCCCACATTAAAACTGCAGACCAGGGCAAACGGATTTAAGTTGGATTCTTGGATGGGGTCCAGGGCGAGAGGGACAGTGGAGTGTGGAGAGGTCCAGACCCCCAACATCCCTCTCTCCACATGCACTCGCTGCAAACACATGTGGGAAAGGAGGAAAGAGCCAGAGACTGATTAAAAGCAAAATGAACACCAATGAAGAGCAAAGCTCGTCTTGAACAGCTAGGACCAAGGCAGGTGAAGGACAGTCCCCTCCTTGCCCCGGAGATAGAGACAGGAGCATCTTCTGGGTCCGGAGCAGGGGGTGTTGCAGTAGGAGGGGTTCACTGGCCGGGAGAGTGCTGGGCTCCATGCACACCTGCATAGGGAGAGGCTGGGGATCAAGACCCCAGGCTTTGGGCTCCCCCACCCCCCAGCTGCGAAGGCTGCCTGCTTCTCTAGGAGTGGGGAAAGGAGCTGGGGGAGTGACTCCAACCCTGGGATGCTCAGAGGGGCTGGGCAGGGCTGGGCAGGGCTGGGCCCTGGGCTCCCTGTGTGGAGGGCAGGTGGGGCATCTGTTGTTACCACTGCTCAGCAACCCCTGCCAAGGTAACTGGTCCTAAAACCAGGGTGGGAAGCAGGCGTAAAGGGGGACGCTTCCCAAAACTGTCAGATGGTTTCAGCGCAAGTTTAGGGCTTGTGCACTGGTCAGCTGGGGAGGAGACAGGCTGCAAAGCAAGGAAGTAGAGGGCTAACAGGGGATCTGCAGTGAAGCGGGGAGAGAAGGACAAAGAGAGAACGAAAGGAGGGCAGAGTGTTCAGTTCTACGCACAAGGCACAGAGGTGGGCCGTGGTGCACTGGCTGCATGAGGCAGGCAGACGGTTCCTACAACCAGGGGACGCTGTCACACCTCACAGGGGCGACCGTCCCAGCTGTAGGCTTGGCTCGGCCTCCTCCCCATGACAGTCCACTTCCCCAACTGTCTCCCTGCCTGTGACTAGGAGAACCCCAAGGTCACACTGGGCCACCTCTGGGCCCTCTGGGTCCACACTGGGTGCGATGCCCTCAGGGTCCCCCGACTCTGGTCCTGGAGGCCGGCCTTCCCCTAGTTCATGATCCCAAGTCACCTGGCACAGGCAGGGGATGCCAGGGGCACAGGAGGGCCCAGCTCCTGGAGAAGGGGTTCCTAGTTCCCTCCCAGGGCCTGGATGTGCTGGGGGTTTGGCTGCTCTGATTTGACCCCATTGGGACCCTTGTTTGTGTGGTCTTGCTCATTAAAAAAAGACAGCTTTACTGAGATACTATAAAATTCACTCACATAAAATACACAATTCAGTGCTGGTTTTTTTTAGCCTTTCAGAGTTGTGCACTCATCACCACATTCTAATTTTAGAATATTTTCAGCATCCCCAAAAAGAAACCTAGTACCCATTAGCAGACACTCCCTGTCCCCTCCCTTCCAGCCCTGGGCAACTGCTAATGTAGTTTCCATTTCTATGCTTTTGCCTATTGTGGACATCTCACAGATATGGGATCATGTAATAGGTATTCCTTATGACAAGCTTCTTTCCCTCAATATAATATTTTCATATTCATCCATGTTGTCCATCCACATGTGTACCAGTACTTCATTCCTTTCTACTGGACACAGGCGCAGCAGCAGTTTGTGCCTCTGATCTGGGGCCAGCCTGGACCCCCTCCCTTCTTTCCTGCACCACCCACCCAGGGCACCCTGCAGCTCCAGGAGCCCTTTCCCACCTGCTCTCCCGGGGGTGGGTCGAGTACCAGGGTCAGCTGGCTTTGTAGATCTGGTCAGGGGGACCAGTAGGTCCCGTCACCTCGCAGGACCATGGTGTCTTGGAGCTGGCAGGCACAAGCTCTCAGCAGAGACGGGAACACTGAGGTTCAGAGGCAGGTGGAGACTCATTCGTGGGCAGAACAGGAGCTCCAGCCTCCAACATCACATGGCTGTGGCCTTCTTTCTAAGGTGTTCAGGGACCTCCACACTTCCTCTGCCTCAGAGTCTGCAGGCTACCTTCCCAGCCACGAATAGGTCGCTATCCTGGCCAGGGAGGATTCCCAGGTGGCTCAGTGGTAAAGAATCTGCCTGCCAATGCCGGAGACACAGGTTTGATCCCTGGGTTGGGAAGATCCACTGGAGAAGGGAATGGCAACCCACTCCAGTATTCTTGCCTGGAGAATCCCCTGGACAGAGGAGGCCTGGCAGGCTACGATCCACGGGATGGCAAACAGTCAGACACAACCAAGCACGCACGCGCACCCACACACATCCTGGCCAAGCGCTCGCCCTTGGCACACTCATAAGCAGAGTGGAGGAACAGGAAGACCCCAGGCCCAACAGAGGCAGGACTGGGCTGCCACTATACCCATGCAGGGCCTCTGAGGCCCTGCGTCAGGGGCCTACTCCACAGGAAAACATCCTGCTCCTGCCAGCAGCTGCCCACAGTCCACGTGGCACAACCTGCCAGTGACGGCCTGGCCTGGCTTCAGAGGGCCAGGAGGGTTGTGTGTTCATGGCAGGTCGGGACGGTGCCCTCATGGTGCAGGCCACTCTGCTTCTCCCTCCACCCACACGACTGCACCTACCTTCAGGGCCTGCACCTTCCTGTCCAGCAGGCTCTCAATGTCCCCCGCCACCTTCTCCACCAGCTTCTGAGGCTCATTCTCCTGTACCTCAAACAGATTCCTGTTGTCCTTGTAGATCTGGAAGGAAGGAAAAGCCTGGGGTGAGGCCAGGGTGATCCCCCACTCCTCAGACATGGTGTCCATACACCCTCGCTGCACAGTTCCCCACAGAATGGTCCTCACCTGTACCCTGACCCCAGCTTTGGCCATTGAGAGAGAACAGGGAGGTCTGGGGGACCCGCCCAAGCTCCGATAGACTTGGAAGAAGTTCAAGGCCATGGCTCCACTTGCGCTGCTTGTGTGAGTCTGGTGGGACGAGGTTGTCACTGCCTTCTCTGGGACTCAGGGTTCCCCATCCAGGGGCCACAAGCAGCACCTCCCTGACCGGCTCAGGCTTGCTAATAATAGCGGGGGGCAGGGTGCTGGATGGGAGGCAAGGTGCTGTGGGGAGATGGAGCCATAGGTACACACTGTACCCCACATACCGACACGAAGGTGCTCTCATACCCATAAACCCACACATGCATCACACACACACAGAGCCACCTCTCCACTACAAGGCTCAGGCATCCATACCCCACTTCCGCTGGCACTTCCCCAAGGCGTTTGCAGAAACCACTGTGGGAGCTCGGTGTGCCCCAAGGGGCTCCTCTGTCATTCTGGGCACAGAATATGGGGACAGGGACCAGGGAAGAAAAGGCATACAGGGGGAATGAATCTGCTTCCCCTCTTCCTTGGTGGGGCTTGGCCTGTGTGCACATGCATGTGAGGGTGTAAATCTGAGAGTCAGCATCTGCGTGTGTGAATGTGTGCTATGGCTCAACACACACCCATCTGTGTGTATGAGCCTGTGTTGGGATGGGGTGGGGTTAGGGCTGCTGATGAAGCCTGGGGGCTGTATGTAAACTGTGGAAGCAGGCTTCCATGGGCATCTTTGTTCACGACAGGGGTCTGAGGTGTGTGCACGTGTGTGTGTGTGTGTGTGTGCATGCACGCGATTGTGCACTGCACACCCCTACATGTGCCTCTGAGCCTGAATGAGCCCCCGTGTCCATCCAGGTGACCCCAGGAAATCTGTGCTGCAAGCTGGCTCCTCCAGCACAAGGTCACAGGCTGGTCGCCACTACAGAACCAGGGCCACCAGACTTTGCCATTGGGCTGTGCAGAGGTGGAGGGACGTGGGGAGACACAGAGAGGGGGCGATGAGGAGGCGATGAGGAGGTGGGAGAGGCCGCTGATGAGAGACAGACAGGCGGGTCAGATAAGGTCGGGAGAGTGACAGGCAGAGTAGGCAGATAAAGGCTTCTGGCATGTGACAAGGGGAGGAGGTGGGGGACCTGGCGCCTTCAGAGCCCCGGTCCCGCTGCCCAGCAGACCCCTGGCAGTCCAAGGGTTAAAGCAGCGCTCAAAGCTGGCTCAGGCAGTCTCCTCCTCCCACCACCCCCATCCCTCCCAGCTTCTCTTTCTTTTTGTCCTTCTCTTAGAACAAAATAATTTGTGGTGAAGTCGCTCCTTCCCACAGAGCCGCGGCGATTACAGGGAGAGTCACAGGCCTGGCTACAAGGCCAGGCAGGAGGGAGGCCCCCAGTGGGTGCTGGGCAGGTTGTTTATGGGGCTCCCCAGGGCCTGCCTCAGGCCAGAAGCCCCCAGATGGAAGACAGTGGTGGAGGCAGAGGCCAAGCAGGGTCAGAGCCTGGGGGGGTGGTCACTGAGAAATGCAGGGAGGCCAGAGCCCAGGGCCCACTGCAGGAGAAACTGAGGCTCGGAAATAGGAGAGGACAGGTCAAGGCCACACAACTGTGAGGGGCCAAGCCAGTCACCCGTCCTCCCTGACGTCTTCCCAGGTTTCAGGACATGAAAGATACACACGCTTTCCCAATCCTAGACCACTGTCTCCATGTGTTGAGGCAGCCACACTGGCTGAAACTTCTGCTGAGTGCACCCCGGCCAGATGGCGTCAGCAGGGGGCGCGGCCGCCTGGCTTCTCGGGGCAGGGGATGAAGTTCCCGTACCTGACTCCCAGGTCAAGGTCATTCCCTGGCGCCCCAGCAGTCAGGGCTGTCCATGGTGGTGGGAGCCCTGGTATTGGAGGGTGGACCTTGCAGCCTCCTGACAGCTCTTCTCTGGGAAGCCGGGGGTCCCTCCCCTCTGGGTCTAGGATGTCCCTGGGCAACCTGGCGTGGCGCTGAACCAGGGCTCAGGGGCCGCAGAGAGAGTGGCTTTCCAAGTGGCAGGGTCACACGCAAAGACCGTTGACAGCAGATGCAAGGGCTCAGAAGCAGGGATCCTGTTAAGAAACAGCCCATCTCAGTGTCCGATGTGCTAAATGAGAGAATGGCAGTCCTCCCTTCGCATGCTGATCAAGGACCAAAAGACTCACGCCACGAAGAGCCTGTATTAATTTTCGCAGTATTACTGCTATTGTTTAGGATCGCCAGAATTCCGCAGATGGAATCACAGTCCCATCCCTGCCCCTGCTGTCCCGGCTGGGTCTGAATACTGAGGATCCAAAGCCTTCCGCTCCCCCTGCTGGGCAGGCAGCCTTGGTCTCCCCGGGTCTGCCCACCTCCCAGCCCGCCCTCCCTCCCAGGCCTCCTTGGACAGCACCCATTCCATCAGTCAGCCTGTCTTTGTCTCCGTCTTGGCCTCAGCCACGGTGCTGATAACAGGGGAGCCTAGACACAGGGGCGCCTTGGACAGTATACAGCCATCACCTCCTCCCTTCCATCGCTCTCCAGGCACTGGGTCTGCGTACAGCGGGACCACCAGCCAAGGCGTGTGCCCAATTCCACGTTCAGGAGAGAAGCTCCAGGGCAAGCACGACCTAGGTCTGACTCCTTCACCTCCTCCTGCAGGTGTGCCATGCTTTGGAGTTGGGGCCACACCTGCCATGCTTTCTTCTTGGGTCTACCCAAAGATCCACCACGACATCCTTTTCTCCCCCTATTTTTTTCGGCCGTATCATGCAGCACGCAGGATCCTAGTTCCCTGACCAGGGATGGAACCGTGCCTCCTGCAGTGGAAGCGCGGTGTCTTAACAGCCACTGGACCGCCAGGGAAGTTCCCAGCCTGAGACCCTTCTGCTGGGGGCCGGTGCCAGAACTCGAGGCCGCTACAGCTCACTGAACTGGCAGGGGCACTCAGCCTCTGGGTCCCTGCTGCCACACCTCTGCTCACACTGTGTCTACCTCCCCTGCCTGCCTACCCACACCCTCCCTAGAGTGAGGGCAGGGCAGTGGGCAAGAAGGAGTTTCTGGGGAGATGAGGGCACAGTTTCAGAACTGCAGGGACTGGATGAGTTGAGTTCTAGCCAAGTCTGTCCCCCAATCCCAAATGAGCCTCTGAGAGGCAAGAGCCCTCCATCCTCCCATCCCAGGGGCCTCACCCCTCTCAACGTCCCCCTGGACCTGCTCCAGCTGTCCCCATCCCCTGGGGTGGGGCCCTGAGCTGAACCGTGTGTCCCAGAGATCCATGAGACACAGCCCAGCAGATGATCCCACCCCAGGGGAGAGGTCATCCCCCCACTGATGCGGCCCAGGGAGTGCTTTCCACCTGCAGGCCGGCAGGAAGTCCGGGAGGGCCCAGGGCAGCTCCAGAGCACCAGCCTGGCTGCCTCCAACCCCAGGCACGAGCCCTGGTCCCTGGCTCCAACTTGGAAGCAAGAGAAAGAGCAGGGCTCACCGGGTGCAGGGCCTCAACAGCCACAGCAGGACTGTGTGCCCGCTGCTGTCCTTGGCCCAGAGAGCTAATTGGAAAAACCCAACAACTCCCACAGCAGCGCCGCGTGGCCCCCAGCTTGGCGCAGGCAGCTGGAGCAAGGAGAAAGAGACGGGGGCCAGCAGCTCCACGCCGGCCGTGACAGAGGAGGAAGAGACAGGGGCTTCGTCCCCCGGAGGGGACGGTGAATGGCAGTGGGACAGGGCAGCAGACGAGGGTACAGGCTGGCTGGGGCCGGGGCACGTGCTGGGAGAGCTGGGGACACAGCCACAGAGGTGCTGAGTGGCGGTTCAGGAGGCGGTTTGCAGCCCCTCGTTCGCAGCAGTTCCCGGCTCCTCCACCCTGTATCACCACCCATGGCCAGTGCTGATCTTCCACCCCTTGAGGGCACCCCTTACCAGTGACCAAGACCTGTCCTTCCACGTCTCTCATCTCCCTCCCACCCACTTCCCTCAGCACCGCCACCCATGCCCCCCAGTGTTGGCTGCAACCCTAACCCTCTCTCAGCTTTAATTAATTCTTTTGTGAAGTAGCCTGTCTGGTCAGCTTGCCTCTGGCCTCGGGAATTCCAGAGCCTGTGGGGGCCGAGGCCCCTTCAGGGGCCCCAGGGACTCTGCCTAGCCTCCTGCTCCCAGAGGTGTCCACACACAAGGGGGAGATGGACCTGGAGGACACTTGGAGGAACAGTGACCTTGAGCAGGAAGCGTGCATGCTTGCAGGGGCAGATGGAGCCAGCCTTATCCTCCCAGCTCCTAACAGTCCTGCCTGGGAGTGGAACAAATGCTGAGGCACCTGAACACACAGGGCAGCCACACAGGAGACAAAAGGCCCAGACCACTGACCTGGACAACCCCCCATCAGACTGTTGAGGCATTTAGCTAAGTCCCAGAGAGTCAGCAGCAGTGGGGCCTGGACCCAAGCCAGCACCCCACCTGCCCAGGGAGAGGAGGTGGGTGGGAGAGATGGATACAAAAAGGAGGGCAAGGAGTGCAAGGGAGAGGATGGGAAAGGAAGGAAGAGGGGCTGCGGAGGCCACAGAAACAGCCCTGTTTGCCGTGTGTTGACTCTGGCCACCCAAAGGCCGGCTGCTTCACACACTTGGCCTCCCTGATATACAAGCCCTGAGGAAGGACCATTCTGACGATACCAGATTAGCAGGCAGGGGACTGAGGGCCACACAGGTCAGGTCATAGAGCTGCTCAGATAAGAACGGCCACTCTTATCCAGAGTGCTTGCTTTAGGTCACGCTCTCTGCAGTTCTGTTCCCTCTCTTGACCCCCAAACTTGAAAATGAGGTGCAGGGGATCAGCTGGGAATCTGGGCGGCCTAAAAGGGGCCTGGGGGACTCAGAGTGGCCCTGGAAGCCCGAGGCCCATGGAAGGCAGGAGGGCCATTCTGCAGGGGAGGAGGGTGGACGACCAGCAGAACCAACCTGCTCAGCTAACCAACCACCCAGCCCTGGGAGTAAAAACAGGCACGCGTGTGAGGCTCTTCTATGCAGCGAAGGTGAACGGGCCCTAATCTCTGGAAAATTAAATCAGAAAGAAAATGGAACAAGAAAGAGTTGATGCAGGCTGGGCCCTGCTGCTGCCTGACTCCTCAAAGGCTCAGGCTCAGCCGGGGATTCAGCTGGGTGCTCGGGCATCCTGCCCCACTTCCCCTGCCCAGGGCGCTGAGCAGGGCACAGGCAGGCGGGTGGAGCTGAACCCCAGGATATGACCTTCCTGGGGGTTTTGCTATCCTCCAGCCCCCTTTAGCCACGCTTCAGTGTCTGGTCCCTAGTACTGAAAGGAGCAGCTGGGGGGAGTTTTAACTGTCCAGCTCTCAGGTCAACATTCCTAGAGATGGTGGGACGGCCTCCCTATACCGGACTCCGTGGGCAAGCAGTGGGAAGACTGCAAGATCTGGGCTTGGAGGCAAGGGCCAGCTGCTGGAAGGGGTACACTTGTGCCAGGGATCAGGGGAGCCTTAGGTGGGAAGATAGGGGGCTTTCAGTGGCCCAGAGATCCTGAGCTGGGCCCAGAGGGAGGTGAGGGGATGGAGGGACTGGCAGTGATCAGCTCAGGGGCCCCAGTCAGTCAAGGCAATGCCGGCCCCTGCCCTCACCCCCACCAGGCTGCTGCCGCACCTGTCTCCTCCCTTCACAGAGAAATCGAGGGTACTGACATAGCTGCTAATAATCACCCTTGAAGACCACAGGGTGGAGGGAGTAGCCAGCCACCTGGGCACCCTCCCACTGAGGGCAGATCCTGGATAGGCTGCACAACCGGGACGTTCCCCACGTCCAACCACCCGTGAGCCCCACAGCCCTGTTCCTCTGGGGCTGCCCACACCAGGTGCTTGAAAAGCCTGACCCAGCTGCTCCGGGGACACGCCAGGCCCTGGGCTGTGTGTGTGGCAGAGAGCGAGCTCCCTGGGACAGGGGTTGTGGTCCCCTCTGGCCTTTCTGGAGTGGGGTTTACAGTAAGGCAAGGGCCAGGGGCCCCGGAGCCTCAGAGCACACAGTCGGTGCACTGGTGGCGGGTTATGGGCCACTCGGCTGCATGCTTCATCAGCTGCTGACGATCACCAGCTGCCACGTTAGGGTCCCACGTGGTCCTGCCATGCTGCCCCTATCCTGCGGTGGGTTGGCTCCACAGTTAGTCAGCTACATGTGGTGTCACACACAGTTTGTATATTGTGAGGCTGGTTGCCATATCAGTAATAGCTAACCTTCATACAGAGACTTCCCGGAATGAACCCTCTGCTTAGAGAGATTCGCAGATGCCTACCTGGGCCCCTGCAATGGGCCCTGCATGGGCTACAGTGGAGGACATAAAGGCAGAATGGGAATGAGGAGGAGGGCTCGAGACCTGGCCTCCTGGAGCAGACGACAGTGTGGCCCTGCTGGGTTGGTGGCCCATTAGTGGCCCACCCCACCCCATATCCTTACATCCCTACGGGGGCGCTCATGTTCATGCCACAGGCTCTTGTAGGGGTCTCTGGAGCCTGGGACAGCAGAGATGGGCCAGACCTTGTCCCTGTCCCCCTGGGACTCTGTATCGGAGAGGACAGATGTCCATTTGGGCTGCTAATGGCAGAGGGGTGGTGGTAGGGGAGGTGTGTAGGAGACATCTGTGAGAGAGGCTGGTCTTCCAGGGTAGGGTGGGCGGCGGGAGTGTGTGAAGGAAAAGACTGAGATGGCTTGTCAGAGGCCGTTTGAGCAGAGCCTGAAGGGCTGGGCCGGAGTCCGCCAGACACGGGGGTGGCGGGGGGTCAGGGACTGCAGGAGTAAAGGCAGGTGTTCTCAGGCTGGGAGCAGGGAAGGAATGCTCAGTATCAGGAGCACAGAAGTGTGCAGGGAAGCTGGGGGAACAGGTTCTGATGGGAAGGGTCCTAGCTTCCCAGGTGGTAGGGGATGGAGTTGGGGGATCCTCAGGGAAGGAGGGGGCGTGGCCCAGATCCCAAGGTGAGAAGCCTTTGGTGGCTTCATGGCCCCTTGGCCCCCAGGAGGAAGCTGCCAGGAGCTCTCAGAAGCAGATTCCCTTTGAAAAATTCACAGGGGCCTAAAGCCCCCCGCCACCACCCCCAGCAACGCCTCCCTGTTTTTAAAGTTAAAGTTTAGTTGACTGTCATCCATTACCGCAATTAGTACATTATGTCTAATTATGCAATTAGTGTAAAAAGTGCACTTGCTGCTGAGAATGGGAAATTACGCTGCCTCGTTACGCTGTAAAATCCATGTCATAAAAAGGCTCAATCTCTTGTTTTTCAAAAGACACAAAACCCAACACAAAACAATAAACCAAATCCTCCCAGCTGAGCTAGGGCCAGGGTGTGCCAATCTCTCTGCACTTGTCCCCCTGCAGACCCCCACCTCTGCAAGGCGCTGTCCCACCCTGGCCCCGGGGCAAGGCAATGACCCGCCACCAGGGAGCTCTAACGCGCAGCCCACTCCGAGCTGTGGCCAGTGTTTGCTGCTCTGAAACAGATGTGAATTTCTAAGCAGATTTTAAAAACCATGGCAATCCTGATTCTCCACCTGTTATTCCAGATCCAGCTTTGAACCTGCTCTAGCATTAAGGCTTGTATATCTTAGGTGAGAGTATCCTGCAGGGGTATGGTTTCTAAATAGCTCAAAGAGAGAAAGGCAAGGTTCCTGAAGGCAGCAATCCTAATGGTGCCTGTTGGGGAAAGAGGCATATTGCAGCTCAGGGGAAACGGGGGGAACTTTCTCACACTCAAACCCTAAAAGCTTTGTCTGGATAGGCAGTGAGCTCCCCATCACAGGAAGTATGCAAGACCCCTCTGTCAGAGATGCTTACAAGTGGGTCACCTCACACAGCAGCTGGGCTCTAGGCTGCCACAGTTAGACAGCAGCATCCCCACGGCTGTGTGTCTACATGAAGCTGGCCGTCTGTGACTCTGTCTTCTCCAGGTTCTGGCTCTCTTGGTGGTCAAGGGGATATCTGGGGACAGGTGTGGGGGGGAGAGAGGAATCTGACAGGGGCTCGTCCTTCCACATGGGTGACAGCGTCAGACGGCCAAGTGCATGGGAGCTGTGTCACTCCTGTGTCACTTCAAAAGCAAATGCTTCACGGTCAGGTCTCCATGACCCACCACCCAGCTCCAAAGTCAGAAGTTACAGCTCTAGCGTGGCCCAATTAGTGCCTGCCTGAGACGCCCCCTCTCTGAGCCCCTTCCTTCAAATTCACACCACTCCTTGTGTCCCAGGTGCTTGACCCAGGCCTGGTGCTGGGGTGGTACAGGGTCACGAAGACTCCTTCCCAGACAGAAATCTGCCCTGGCCTCGGGGTAAGATGCATGCACCTCCCGCAGCTGCTGCTGCCGAGCTCGGACGGGGTGTTCACAGAGCAGAGAACCTGAGATGCGGAGCCCCCAGCACCCCAGGGCCCACGGGGTACTAGGAGCCCTGCGGTGAGCCCCACCTGCAACGTGTCCACCAACAGCTCTGGGCGCACTGACGGGTCGGTGCCGTGCACACCCCGATGGAAGCACTTTCTGAGAAGGCAGCTGGATTTGGGGGAGGGACAGTGCCTGGACCCCACTAGAGGGATACCTGTTGCCTATATTCAAGGCGTGGGGTCCCTGGACAGTTCCAGCCTTCCGGCCTTTGTCTACTCGGGTGATCTTGGAGAGCAGGGGAACAAGGTCTCCATGTCACGGCCTGGCCAGGTGGGCACCTGCCATGGAGCCCCCTGGCCTCATCATTTGGTCCAGGATAGCATCAGGATGCAGAGTGGGGGTGTGTGTGTGACCCTGGGCTGAATCAAACTACAGGCAAGATCTGGGGGCCCCTGTGTGCTCCCCCTCCCTGAGCTGGGAGCCGCCGGCTGTCGAGGCAGCTGGGAGGGAAGCTGTGCCCAGCATGCCAGCTGGCACGGGGGAGTGCGAGTAAACATACCCGCACTTTCCCAACTCGCAGAAGTCGCCGGGTGGCGGCCGGCTGGTGTGGGCGCCCATGTTTACAGGGAAACAGATTGTTTGTGCCTGCGTCTGGACCCCCTCACCGCCCACCCTGGCTCAGTTCCCTCCCGCTGCTCTCCACCCCGGGGCCCCGCCTTCCCTCCTCCAGGACTCCTCAGCCTCTCAATGCAGCCATGATAGGCACCCGCTCATCCCCGTGTGGTCAGACAGGGCTCAGTGCATAGCCCACTGAGCCACAACAATTCTGAAAGGCAGGCACAGCCACTGGCCCCACTTTACAGCTAAGGAAGCGAGGCTCTGGTAGGTGGAGAAGCCGGCTGAGACTGTAGTTATGAATGGAGGAGCCAGTGATACTGGGCATCTCAGACCTCTGTCATCAGTTCTAGGGTCCAGGGTCCCTCCATCCTGCCACCCAGACAAGCCCAGTCCGCCCTTTACCTGGGTCAGCACCTTGAGCAACCCTGGCCCAGCGTGGACATGGACATGGACATGGGACCCACCCTCTCCTCGATACAACGGCCCCAGGACAGAGGCCAGGGCCTGGCACTGGCCTGCCGTCGGGCCTCTTCAACCCCTTCACCTCTGACTCTCTGTCTTTAGCTCCATATGGCCCACTGTCTCCACTCTCAGGAGTGAGAGAACTGGCAGGGTGGGGTGGCAGTCTGGGAGCCAGGGTGGGCAGAGGCTCCAGTGGACACTTGGTTGGCCAGGGAGGACTCTAACTCAAATTTCACAGAGCCAGGTGTTAGCAGGATCTCATCTAAGAGGGCTGTCCCACAGTCTAGAGCTGGCGGAAATTTACCCCATCAATGTCCTCATGAGATAGATTTGAGGCTGGGCCCGAGACACAGTTCGAAAGCCAGGGAGCAAAGGATAAAATCGGCTTCCTCTGCCTGCATCACCTCCATTCCAGTCCTCCCAACACTGATAGCCCAGGGTAGGCCACCCTCCTCAGGGGCTGGAGCAGGGCACTCAGGGACTCCAGAGGAGCCAGAAACCCACCTTTCCCCAAGAGTCTCCAGGCAGGTTTCCNCTGAGCCCCTTCCTTCAAATTCACACCACTCCTTGTGTCCCAGGTGCTTGACCCAGGCCTGGTGCTGGGGTGGTACAGGGTCACGAAGACTCCTTCCCAGACAGAAATCTGCCCTGGCCTCGGGGTAAGATGCATGCACCTCCCGCAGCTGCTGCTGCCGAGCTCGGACGGGGTGTTCACAGAGCAGAGAACCTGAGATGCGGAGCCCCCAGCACCCCAGGGCCCACGGGGTACTAGGAGCCCTGCGGTGAGCCCCACCTGCAACGTGTCCACCAACAGCTCTGGGCGCACTGACGGGTCGGTGCCGTGCACACCCCGATGGAAGCACTTTCTGAGAAGGCAGCTGGATTTGGGGGAGGGACAGTGCCTGGACCCCACTAGAGGGATACCTGTTGCCTATATTCAAGGCGTGGGGTCCCTGGACAGTTCCAGCCTTCCGGCCTTTGTCTACTCGGGTGATCTTGGAGAGCAGGGGAACAAGGTCTCCATGTCACGGCCTGGCCAGGTGGGCACCTGCCATGGAGCCCCCTGGCCTCATCATTTGGTCCAGGATAGCATCAGGATGCAGAGTGGGGGTGTGTGTGTGACCCTGGGCTGAATCAAACTACAGGCAAGATCTGGGGGCCCCTGTGTGCTCCCCCTCCCTGAGCTGGGAGCCGCCGGCTGTCGAGGCAGCTGGGAGGGAAGCTGTGCCCAGCATGCCAGCTGGCACGGGGGAGTGCGAGTAAACATACCCGCACTTTCCCAACTCGCAGAAGTCGCCGGGTGGCGGCCGGCTGGTGTGGGCGCCCATGTTTACAGGGAAACAGATTGTTTGTGCCTGCGTCTGGACCCCCTCACCGCCCACCCTGGCTCAGTTCCCTCCCGCTGCTCTCCACCCCGGGGCCCCGCCTTCCCTCCTCCAGGACTCCTCAGCCTCTCAATGCAGCCATGATAGGCACCCGCTCATCCCCGTGTGGTCAGACAGGGCTCAGTGCATAGCCCACTGAGCCACAACAATTCTGAAAGGCAGGCACAGCCACTGGCCCCACTTTACAGCTAAGGAAGCGAGGCTCTGGTAGGTGGAGAAGCCGGCTGAGACTGTAGTTATGAATGGAGGAGCCAGTGATACTGGGCATCTCAGACCTCTGTCATCAGTTCTAGGGTCCAGGGTCCCTCCATCCTGCCACCCAGACAAGCCCAGTCCGCCCTTTACCTGGGTCAGCACCTTGAGCAACCCTGGCCCAGCGTGGACATGGACATGGACATGGGACCCACCCTCTCCTCGATACAACGGCCCCAGGACAGAGGCCAGGGCCTGGCACTGGCCTGCCGTCGGGCCTCTTCAACCCCTTCACCTCTGACTCTCTGTCTTTAGCTCCATATGGCCCACTGTCTCCACTCTCAGGAGTGAGAGAACTGGCAGGGTGGGGTGGCAGTCTGGGAGCCAGGGTGGGCAGAGGCTCCAGTGGACACTTGGTTGGCCAGGGAGGACTCTAACTCAAATTTCACAGAGCCAGGTGTTAGCAGGATCTCATCTAAGAGGGCTGTCCCACAGTCTAGAGCTGGCGGAAATTTACCCCATCAATGTCCTCATGAGATAGATTTGAGGCTGGGCCCGAGACACAGTTCGAAAGCCAGGGAGCAAAGGATAAAATCGGCGTCCTCTGCCTGCATCACCTCCATTCCAGTCCTCCCAACACTGATAGCCCAGGGTAGGCCACCCTCCTCAGGGGCTGGAGCAGGGCACTCAGGGACTCCAGAGGAGCCAGAAACCCACCTTTCCCCAAGAGTCTCCAGGCAGGTTTCCCGGGTAGGAGGGCTCATCAGACTTTTCTTCATCCATCCCCCCTCCCCTCCCCCAGCTGTGACAAGGGCCCCAGGAGGAAACCGAAGTGCCAAGAGGGTCAGAATCTGTCCAAAGGAGACCTTCCCACTCCCGAGTCCCCTGCACTCGCAGCCGAGAATTGGCTACATAACTGCAGGTCTGAGTTCTTGCCCTGCTCTTTACCAGCCGCATGGCTTGGCATCAGCCTTCACCCTCAGCTGGGCTTTCTGGGGCATTCCTCAAAGATGAAAGGTCAAGTGCAAGGTGCCGCTGGCTTCTCAAGGGGCCTCCTTCCAGAGCTGCTCCCGAGGCTGCCCCACACTGTCTTGCAAGGCCTGACTTTCCAGGTCTCGCAGGCTGGAAATCTGCCCTTCGCTGCTGAGACTTGCTGCTGAAGACATCGTCCAATAATGACAGTGCCAATTACAACGAGAGGCCCTAGGGCTGGCTGCTCTTGTGAAAACACTAGATCTTGGCATGTCAGGTATGCAGGATGGAGGCAGAGATGGAGGTAAGTCTGGGAGTGGCTGCGGCCTCCCATGGTGTTAGGGGCTCCTTCTGGGGGCAAGGTCATCCTAGGGCCCTGCCCCACACCCAGGCGCTCACTGTAGTTCTAGGTACCCACACACCAGCTCACACGTCACATCTACACCCAGGCCCCGGAAAGTCGCTTGCAGATCCTGCCCATGATTCACACTGAGGCTTCCGGAAAAGACACCACGGTTCGGACAGACCTGTCCACTGTCCCTGGATACCCTGGAAGGAGGCTCCATGAGAAGTCAGCAGCCCCAGGCCTGGATGAGGCTCTGTGGGTTTCTATCCACACCTCAAAAGGGGGTCTGCAGCCATCTGAAATGTTTTCAGCAGTGAAACTTTTCTGGCCCCAGATGGTTGGGGCTACTTGAAGGTCATGTCCCTAAATCTTCCTGCTGGACAGGACACTGGAGAGGCCCCCAGCAGCACAGAGGGCTCAGGGGCTCCCTGGGGGCAAGGGCGTGGCCTGACAGGCAGTGGCCTCTGGGTCAGCATCCCCAGGAGGGCTGAGCCCCCTCCTCTGGTCCCAGTGCCCGAGTGTCAGGCGCTGACAGGCAGTGGGGACCTGAATCTCACTGGTGGTGGGTGTGCAAGCGCGTGTGGGAGGGAGCACACCCACACCCGGGCTATCTTGCTCACGTCCTGTTGGCCTCTTCCAGCTCCATCTTAGTCCTTCTCCTAGTTTTTCTTTTTCTCTTATTTTCAATTTATAGGCTCTTCTTGAATTTTATGTATCCTTGTAAGTACCCTTAAATCTTCTGGAGGATAAGTTGGCGGCATAAATAAATAAACAAACAGGACGGAGACACTGAGGCCCTGCACATGCTGAAGATACACTGGGGACAGGTATGCATTAGGGACGTGTGCCAAGGACACACACACGCGGAGGACCCACGCCCAGAGGGAACCCTCCTGAGCCCGCATAGGAGGGCTTGAAAAATCCAGGGTGGTGACTACACAGGGTTTCCTAGAGCTGGGAGGCCAGTGAGCTCCACATCCATTGTCAACTGGGGCTCCTGGGCAGGCCCTGGCCCCTCTCTGTGCCTCAGTGTCCCCTCAACTCACTGTGGGGAAAAAGGGACAATCCTTGGCAGCCCCCTCAGCTCCAGGTTCTTTCTCCATTAATGCAAGAACCTCAGTGGCCACTGGGGTCAACATTTATCTTCACCGTGACTGTGCTCCATGTTTGCCTTGCAAATGAACTGTGCCAACAGGACCCACTGCTCAGCCACGAACAACACTGCGAGGGTCCTTGGTCTGAACAGCCATGAACTTCAAAGTGAGTGAGCTGTGCTCAGGGGAGGCAGACACTGTGCCTGGGCTCCCCCTCCAGGTGGGCCACCTCCTTACTGCCCAGCAGACACAGAGATCCCCCTCAGCGATGATGCCAGGCTGCAGCAGACAGCTCCGGGGCACACATTCCCTCCTGCACACTTGGGGAGCAACCACGATTCGAATCAGCAGACGAGGCGGTCCTTCCTGCCCACCCCCACCCACAGACAAGAGGATGCAGGAACGCCACGAAAACAGTTGATCTCCTTACTGATAGTGGGTGAGAAAAAAATTATCTCTCCCTGAACGCTAAAAATAAAGCCCAGTCTCCTAAAAGCAGGGCCCGGCCCCTCTCAGCTCATGGCTTAGAGAGGCTTTGTCGCTAAGTCCAAATGTAGATTTTCTGGAGAAGCCGAGAGCACTAAACCCTAGCCTGCCTCACCCAGGCGCTCAGCCTTGGGGTAAATTGGGGCCCCCCCACCCTAACCACTGCAGTACAAGGCAGAGCAGTGAGCCCAGATGACGCTGTCCAAGGTAGGCAGGAAGAGGGCAGCAGGAACCGGGTCCATATGCTGCTCGTGCCCAGCTAATGGGCTAACAAATGAGCAGGTCTCGCCTCTAAAAGGTGATGAATGAGCAGTTGCCCAGGAGAGTGGAGGGATGGGCCCCCTCCCCACAGCTTTGCTCAGGCTTGGCCCTGACTTGGCACCTATGGAGTGCCCAGCCCAGCCCCAAGACTCCTCAGGCGGGGCGGGGGGGGGGAGCTGGGGGTGACTGTGGGTATGAGCAGGGAGGAGGCCAAAAAGGGCAGCCCCAACCTTGGAGGACATCCCCAAACAAACCCAGACAGGGAGCCTGAAGTCTCCAACTGCCTGGGCTGCTGTCACACTGTCTGGAGGGTGCCGCTGAGGAGGGAGGCGGACTGACTCTTCCTTGAGACTCATCCCCACTACACACACTGGGCCGGGGGCCATGGGAGCCTGTGCCCTAAGGACTGAACAGACTGGGAAGAGACCTGAGGCTGGTCCTGGGGGGGCCGCCCACGGGCTGGGGCGCTGCTTCTCCCACATAACTATGGGACTGTAGCTGCCTAAGCTCGCAAGGAGACCGTAGGCAGAGGTGGGGAGCTGAGTCAAGCAGGGGTCCAGAGCTCTGACTCAAAGCAAAGATCGGCCTCCGGTGAGCGAGTGAGTCCCCATCACAGAGGGGGTCAGCCAAAACTGGCCCCGAGGCCCCAGCCAGTCCTCTTTGGTGAGGTAGTGAACCAAAGGGTCTTAAGTTTGACCTGAAAGTGTGATATCCTCAGTTTGCCCCCCAGTCATCATGCAGTCCACCTCCTCTAGGTACTCAGGACATTTCAAGGGGGCAGGTTTCTGCATAGAGACAGAGGATTGGCCCGGCTCCCACTGGAAGCTGTCTGGCCAGGTGAGGCAGCCCCTGACCCAGGTCCTTTGTGGGCTCCCTGTCCAAACAGCCCCCAGCCCCCAGCTTGCACTG